>PVJI01029316.1:0-15374 GCA_004026765.1 Micronycteris hirsuta
AATTAATCTTTATTATATTTTTCCCATTACCATTTAGTCCTCTAAAACCCCCTTCTTCAGCAATCACCACACCGTTTTCCATATCCATGGGTCTTTTTTTTCTTCCCTTTTTGCTCAATCCCTCCACACCCTAACTTCCACACTCCTAGCTGTCACCCTGCTCTCCATCTATGAGTCAGTTTCCGAGATCCACTGGTTTTAAAAGCCAGATGTTATGCTGACTCCTGTTTCTGGTGCAGGTCTACCACACTGGGTCTCAAACTCCTTGTTCTTTCTGAGAGGAGACCTCTGAGATTATAATATCCCTTCAATTCTTGGGTCACTGCTCTGGGAGTGGGGCATAGGGTGGGTTTTGACTAGAATGAGTCTCTGCCCCTCCTACCCGTATCATACTCTCTTTTCCTTTATATTCATAGTTGCAGAAAATCTTTTCTGCTGGTCTTCAGGTTGTTCTGAGAGATAGCTGTTCTGTATGTGGTTGTAGTTTTGGTATTAATAAAAGGAGGCATGCTCAGGGTCTGCCTACTCTGCCATCTCAAACTCGAAGCCAGAAGCCTTGCTCTTGAATGCCAGTTTAGCTCATCTGAAATGTTGTTCCTTACAGTTGGTCCACTGTCCCTGCAACAAACAAGTCTTCAAATCCACAATATTTTTTCTAAATCATGTCAAACTTCATTTTTGACTCCTGGACTATTTAGATATATGTTGTTTAATTCTTCAGTGTTTGGAGATTATTCTCTTACTTTCTGTTATCAATTTCTAGTTTATTCCATATAGTATGAAAATATACTTTATATAGTATCAAATATTTATGTTTATAAAGGTTTAATTTTATGGCACAGGTTGCAATTCATCTTGGTTAATATTCCAAGTACATTTGGGTGAAGTGGCCTATGAATATACCACTGAGAAAAGAGTCCTGAAATCTCCAACTGTGATTATGAATTTATCTGTATCTGCTTTCATTCTGTTCATTTTAGCTCCACATGTTTTGAAGCTCTGCTGTAAGGTGCATACATATCTTGGTAAATTACTACTATTCCACCATGTAACATCTCTATTCTCCTAATTTTTCTGATGTTAATATACCCACTCAAGTTTCATTTGTTTCATCTTTGCATTATGTATCTTTTTCTATAGTTTTATTATATATATTTATATATTTATATATCACTATTGAAATGAATTTCTTGTGGACTTTATACAGTTGGATCATGTTTTGTATGCAATCTGAAAATCATTGTCTTTTAATTAGAATGTTTTGACTATATTCAATGTAATTATTCATTTATAATTAGTTCTGATATTCATACATATTTAACTTTTTTGTCTATTCAAAATCAATAATTTACTATGCCATTTAAAATGTAGAAATATTGCCACCATATAGACCCCCATGCTGTACCCTGTTATGCTACAGCACTTGTTTTATATATTATATCTAAATACAGTAAAATATCATCAGACAATGTTATCCTCTCTGATTTCAACTGTCAAATATTCTTTAAATAACTCAAGAAAAGAGAAGATCATAGTTACTCAGATATTTACTCATTGTTTTGCTCTTCCTTTATTCCTAATTTTCCAAGTTTCTTTCATTTAAGTCTATAATCAACAAATGTGCTTAGTTTTTTTTTTTAAGTAAGTGTCTTTATTTTAAATTATCCCTAAATGATATGATTATTGGACATAGGATTGAAGATTATTTCATCTTAGCACTTAAAAAATGTGTCTTTTCTTTCTGAACACACTGATTAATTGTTAATTTTGAGAATTCCATAGTAACTTGCTTATTTGGTTTCCTATAGAGAAAGCATCATTTTCTCTTGGTGATTTAAATTTTTTTTTGTATTTAGTTCTCATGGTTTTGTTATTATGTGTGGGACTGTGGACTTCCTACTTAAGATTTCCTCAGCCTCTTGAATTTAAGAACGTATGTGTTATGCCAAACATGGAAAGTTGTCTCCTATCATTCTTTCAAATATATGTTTCAACCCCACTCTCTTTGTCTTCTCCTTCTGGAACTCTGATAACACAAATGTTAGACCTTTTGTTGTGTTCTCACAGGTTCCTTAGCCTGTTTATTTCTTTATTTCAACATATTTCTCTCTTGTTCAGATTACTTCATTTCCATTTATCTATCTAAATATTTAATAACTCTATTTTTGGTCATCTCCATTCTGCTATTAAGTTCATCCAGTAAACTTTTTATTATGAAAGTACATTTTTAATTTCTGTAATTTTAATTTTATTTTCATATACATTTATATGTATACATATTTATTTATGAATATGTAATTTATTCTGAGACATTCTATTTTAACATATTTAAAGTTATTAATGATTATTAACTAAAGCATTTTTTCAATAGCCGTTTTAAAGTTTTTATCGGATAATTCTAGAATACCTGAGCAATTTCCGTATTGGCCTTTATTGATTTTTTTCCCCATAAAAGTCAGATTTTTTAATGGTTCTTTGTGTACAGAGTAATTTTGAGTTATATCCTGCATATTTTTAATGCTATCATGAGATCATGGGTGTTCTTTAAATGTTATAGAAATGTTAGTATTTTTGTTTTAGCAGAAAATTGAATTAATTAATTTTAGTCACTACTTCCAACCTTCCTTGTTGTGGTTCCAACATCATAACTATGTTCAAGTCCTTGTAGTAGTTTTCAGTTTGTCCCAGGTATATGTCATATAATGGTTATTCTGAGACTTAAGTGGTAGTCTGTCTTTGAATTTAGTTCTCAAAATCTTTGACATACTTACTAGGATCAGCGCTCATATCGAGATTAGAGGTGAGATGCGGAGTGCATGAACAACTTTATTAGGTATCTTTTCTTATCTCTTTCCTCTACATGATGTCCTTGGTAATTTATGGTTTCTTGGGGCATCCTTTTCAGTCCTCTGGACAGGAACTTGGGCCTTCAGCTTACCTGCTCTGCTTTGCATTACTAGAGTTGAGCTTGCAATTCAGCCATCTTTAAACTCGGCTCACCAAGAAAATCCAATATAATTTTCCAATGTTAAGGATTTTAACCTTAATCACAACTTTGAAGAGCCTTTACAATGTAAGGAAACAGGTTCCATGGTTAGGGCATGAACATCTTTGTGGGAGACAATTATTCTGCCTACCACAGTTGGCCTTCTGATCCCCAAAGTTCACATCTGTCTCATATACAGAAGACGTTCATCCTATCCCACAGTTTCCAAAAGTCTCAATGCATTAAGGATTGATTCTAAATCCCAAATCTCTTTTAATCTTTAGCATATCAAAAATTTCAAATATCATATAAATTAAGTATGAATGAGACTCTATAAGTATTATTCATTTGGGGGCACAATATCTCTCCATCTGTAAATATATAAAACTTATGAAATAAGTTACTAGCTCCCAAAATGTAATAATGAAAGGCATAGGAACACAACTATAGACCTTCTGGCTTTAAAAATTTTAAGAATATAAGGGAAAAGGACTATTCATACCACATAATTTGGAAATCCAGTCAGGTAAACTCCATTTGTTTTAAAGGCTGGGAAGTAATCCCTCTTTGGCTCATGGCTCTACTCTCTGGGTTTACAGCTTGGTCCCCTGGACTTGCAATTCTGCCCTCAGGGTGTTTGCTCCTTTTTATCAGGGAATATAACACATAAGTGTTGACAGCTTCATTGTTGTATTAATCTGTTTCCTTCCAATTTAATTTTGAGGGTCTTGTATTTTGTACTCTATCTGCCCCATTCACTCCAAGCTGGCAAAAGTTCTGCTATATAAAATTGTCAAGAACCATGTGGATTTCCTATGCATGTTACTGGGAATCCACTTCATTAAGCAAGAAGTTCATTTAAAATCTTTCCTAGATAGTCCCTTCTCCATTGTTGGTTTTTGCTGACATGACTGAGGAAATATGCCCTTATATTTCTGAGTTGCTCTCTGGTATGATTGGTCAGATTTATGTGTCACATCCTTAATCTCTTCAAAAAATCTGTGTGCCTGAGCACTCTAACCCTTTCATCTTCCAAGATGTTAGCAAAAGGTTGTATATCCACAACCTCAGTCTTTCCTCTAGAGTATCTTTTTTTCTGACAGAATATCTCTTGATTATAATAGTTTTTGTCACCGTGATAGGCAGGAAATTTCTAAAAGCATCAACTCCTGGTTTAGTTTAGTTAAACAATTATTCCTTTATTTTACCTCTCTTAACTCTTACTTTACTAGAAGAATAAATCAGACTATATGTCTGACACTTTACTTGGAAACCATCTCAGCTATATTTCCAATGTCATCCTTTACAGGTTCTGGTTTTCACTGAACTGCATGGCATGATTGCATCGTTACTGCCACTGTATAAAAAGGATTTCCTTTTCTTCCCTTCCTAATAACATTTTCCTCATTTCCTTCTGAGCTATCAACAGTAGGGACTTAATAGTTAATATTTGTATGAATAGTCTGTGCACAATAATTTAGGAATTCCCTCAGATGACTTACGTTTTTCTGCTATGCTTCTCACTTCCTCTGAGCCCTCACTAGCAGAATCTTTAAGAGCCACATTTCTGTTAAGTCTCTTCAAGGTAACCTAGATGTTTTGTATTGTGCTTCTCAAAAATTCTTCCAGCATCAGTCAAATGTCTAAGTCTCAAAACCCTTCTGCATTTTTAGGTACTTTTTGCAGCAGCCCTCCAACTTTCAGGTACCGATATACTAGAAAGTTTACTTTTGTTGTATAAACCAGTCTCACAAACTTAATGTCTTAAACTAACACAGTAAGTGAAATGTTTAACATGAGTTTCACTAGTGTAAAACCAATACGTCAAGAGGGCTGCCTTTCTTTCTGGAGGCTGTAGGTGAGAAGCAATTGTCATACTTTTTCCACTTTCCTTGGCTCAAGGCCCCCTTTCTCCAGTGTTTTCAAAGTCAGCAATGTTAAAGTCTCTTGAATTCTTTTGCAGACCTCATATCTTTGAGTGACAACAATTGAGAAAGTTTCTCCACTTTTAAAAATTTATATAATTAGGTTGGGTCCACCTGGATAACTCATAACAATTTCCCCATCTCAAGGTCCTTAATCTTAATTACATTTGCAGGTCCATTTTGCCATGTAAGGTGACATATTTTTAGGTTCCAGGGATCAGGACATAGACAACCATTTTTTTTTTTTCAGGGGATAGGGAGGAAGAAGGCATTATTCTTACCCATACATTATAGAATCATTATGGAACTCATTGTAACACAGTAAAACTAGAGATTAACCAGTAAGTGGAGAGAATATTCTGTTTTTGATGAATTAGATACGAAAGAAAACTGATAATAATGCTTTTATTTATTTAGTGGGTTAAGAAATAAGACAAATCTAGAAAGATCTTAGTAGAAGGAGTAATCAAACTCATTTAAAATAAACTTATGCATAAATTCTATACTGTAGTATTTTCCAATTTTGGGCACCAGACATGATTGAATGAAGTTTTAAGGCCAATTTTACAAAGCTATTGAAAAAAGAAAAAAATAGATCTGAAACTCATCTTTTATCCAATCTACCTTCCATGTATAGACAGGCTTCAAAAGTGTGTTGGAGTTGAGTGGTCAATTACAAAAGAGATAGTGCATCTTTATATTAACTCAAACTAACAAATTAATAATTTAGCATATTGGAAAAAGAAAATAAGATTCTCTCCAAAGCTGTAAGGACAGTATAGATAATAAATACCCAGTTATTTCATCAAAATCTCTGGATAGTTTAAGGAGTTTTAAAGTATTAGAAAAAACTTTGGTATAAACAAAAGGAAGTCATTTTCCAAGCAGCTACTCCGATGTGCTTCCCCAAAGCCATCTGCAATCCATTTTCTTCTTGCTGCCTTTAACTACAGAGGTTTGAAGTCTAAGGCTCTGTATTTCCTAATCTACCGTATATGTCTGCTTAGCCCAACATTCAGTATGGGCCTGTAAGAAGAGTATTAAATTGTCTGTAAGATTCACCTGGTTAACACTTTGCTTTCTTGATTTTCCCCTTATCATTTCCTCCTCCTTCCAGCTTTAGGTGGGAAAATGACGCTTAGCCTGGGGCTATAACCTTGTTATCAAAATGACTTGGTAAGGAAAAGTGCAGAGGTGCTGGCTCTGACACTATGAAGCCACCAGAGACTGCCTATCACATAAGCCACTATAAATCAAATCTTCCTTGATTCTAATCTTAACATCTTCCTAATTAGTAGAGTCAGCGAAAGACTCGCAGTAATTTTAATTTCATAAAAATATTTATGGAATCAAGTGAATTCTGGATACCTGAATCAGGGATATCGGGGACAATTGATTTTTGTTCATCGAATTCTTAAATCATTAAATATTACTTTACACACTCACACAGGACTCCTGCCAGGTACATAGACCTGGGCTAAGCAAGTTATCATGGGGCGGGCCCAACTCATGCTATTGGGAGAACGATGTAATTACCAACTTAGAAAAGAGAATAAAAACAGGAAAAAATGATGTAATCAAAGAGCAGAAGGCGTACTCTTAGGCAAGATTGATCTTAGAGATGAGTAATTTAATCTAATTTTCATCAGGCAGATTTGAATGGTATTCTGTCAATTTTACAGATTTATTTTTTAATAAAACTTCTATATTTTTAGCAATTACCCTTTCATTTAGGGTGTCAAATTCATGAAAAGAATGTTGAAAGCCACCTACTTTTATGGGAACCACGCACTGTGGCTGTGTCAGCAGCCTGCCCAGCACTAACAGGGCCTCATTCATGCCAAGTAGGCTAAAGGAAAACAGCAGAGACAAGGACAATTGCCATCGTTAGCATTTCTTATCTTGGAAAGATGTTAACGATAAAACTACATATTCTACAAAATAAGATGTTTCCTACATGTGGCATCGGATATGTCTTAAAACATCTCTGGAATGATCTAGCTTTTGTGCTCAGTTGTCCTCAAATTATTCTTCCTGAAACTGAAGGAATAATTGACACTGTTCTAGTTTAAAGGGCAAGATTCTGGTTATATTGGATAATTAATTTTTTAAATGCTTGTGAACAGCTTCCTCCCCACTTAAGAGCCATCACCACTAAAATTCTGCTGCTTCCATTTGGGTGTTTGATTTGGGCAATTCCACACGGTCCATATGAAACAATTTAGCACATCTGTGAGGTAGATGACAGGGCTTGGATCCTTTCTGCTGGGAGATTTAACCTGGACATTCTTTTTAATGCTAATGGCAGTTATTCATGTCGAGGATGGCATATTAATGAAGGAATATACTCCCAAATCTGTTTATACAGTTTGTGTATATTTTGAAGTATTTTACCACCATATGGTCCTTAAAGATTTATTATCATTTGATCCACAGTGGTTAAAGTCACATGTTTATTGTTCTTATAGTTACTCCACATCCCCATTCTAAGAAAGAAACCTAAAATAAATATGTTAACTGTTGGAGGCATGGCAAGTGATGTAACCAGAGTGATAAGATTGTCTCTTATCTTTATCCTGTCCATCAACTGACAGCTGGAGAGATACAGATGACTATTGGATAAGTGATGTGTACAGTTTCCCTCATTATGCATCTACAAAGGGATGAAAGAAATAAAGAGTGATGCCAGGAACTGTTGGGAGAAGGGAATAAAATGGAATGAAAATCTGACTAGGAATTGTCAGGCAGCAATTCCTAGTTAAGAGACCATACGGCCGGGGTTCAAATTCTACTCACGTTTCCTTCCAGCTGCATTCTCTTAAGAAAGTTATTTAACATCTCTTTGCCTCAGGTCCCTTATATATAAAGTAGTAAAGTAATAATAGACTTTCTTTGAATTAAAATCAATTCATATATTTAAAACAATTAGAGTAGAGCTTGGCAGATGATTAACACTGGGTAGTTCTAGCTCTTTTTACTAAAAAGTACTCTGTCACTAAGTTCCTCTGCATTTTCAAAGATTTAGAATCTGTTACATGTTGAGAGTTGTTCCTGCTTAACTTATTTCTCCTTTTTTCTGGGTGGGGGGAGCAGAGAAAAAAACATAACAATATATGCCACCAGGTAATGAAGCATAAATAATATAAGTGCAAGTTAAGGTTACCATCCTTCTAGACAAGGGGTGTCAAACTCATTTTCACCAGGGGCCACATCAAACTTGCAGTTGCTTTAAAAGGGCGAATGTCATTTTAGGACTGTGTAAATATAACTACTCCTTAACTAGGGGCAAGGAGCTCGGCACTGATATCGGGTAGAAATAAAGTGGCTGCCCAGATAAAACAAGGCAGAGGCTGGATTCAGCCTGCAGTCCTTGTGTTTCCCACCTGTGGTCTAGACCCTCATCTATGGGATTTAAAGTCAAGGACACCATGACTGAAAGTGCTCACTCATTTCTTCTTTTAGCTTAACTGTGGCTGAAAAAGAAAGTCACTTAGAAGGTATAACTTTAAAATGATTTTTATATTACACATTCTGTAAATTGTGCTTTTGATTCAGTTTAATCCAGAATTCAGAGGTCTGTGCAGAAAGTATCCAGCCATATGATATGAAAAATAGAAACATTTATTGAAGAAGATAAAAGATACAAGAAACATTATACATAGGACAATGATGCCTCAGTCCCCTTCAAAGTAGGCACCTTGGGACCTCACACAATTTTCTCAGTTGCCATAAACTGCCCTGTAGTGTTTTCCTGAATCTCATCCATGGTCTGAAATCTCTTTTCTTTCAAAGCTAATTCTACTTTTGGGAAAAGCCAGAAGTTGCAGATTGCCAAATCTTGGCTGTGGTGTTGAGTGAGGGGGTCCTTTGATGTTTCACCAAAAAGCTCTACATGAAACCTGATGCATGAGTGAGAGCATGGTCATGATGAAGCTGCCATTCACCAGACTTGCCCATAGCTGTGGCTTTCTGAAACATCCAAATAGTTTCCCCAGAGGAAACTATGTTCAAGCTTAATGAAAAATGTGATGCAGATCCATTGCTCTACTCACTCAGTCATTTTGAATGCACAGGCCACACAGTACACGTGCTTACTCAATGGATCTACCACCCCCACTGACTTGGACAGTGAAGTCATCATCGTTCGTGCATGCACATTCCAGTCCACTCTCCTTGGCTGCCAAGTCACATCAATGCCATGCAAACCATTCTCGTTATAGTAACAATGGCTCGACTTTCTCCAGACAGACCCCATATATTGACACATATTCCATCTTAGTTTTCTCATTATAGCCACTGGAAGCACTACTGCCATTTTTCTTTAAAAATTAGTTATCAATGTTTCAAACAAAAATAATTATAATAAAGTATTAAGTGTCTGAAAAATTATCATGGAGGAAGACTGCACAATTTGAATCAGATTTTATAATACTTGGTGTGACAAAGCAGAATGATGACCTCACAAAAATGCCACATGCTAATCCCCTTAATCTGTAAATATGTTACACAAAATCAAGGACTTTTAAGATGTGATTGAGGTTATAGACTTGAGAAGGGGAGATTATCATGGATTTTCCAAATGAGCTTAATGTAATCACTCAAGTTCTTCAAAACAGAAACCCTTTCCCAATTGTAGTCAGAGAAACATGACAATGGGAGAAAAGGCAGGAAAGATCCAAAGTGAGAAAGACTCGATCCACCATGGCTGCTTTTTTTTTTTTAAAGATTTTATTTTTATTTATTTTTATAGAGAGGGGAAGGGAGGGAGACAGAGAGGGAGAGAAACAGCAATGTATGGTTGCCTCTCACATGGCCCTCACGGGAACCTGGCCGGCAACCCAGGCATGTGCCCTGACTGGGAATCGAACCGGGGCTATCTGGTTCCCAACCCGCGCTCAATCCACTGAGCTACAGCAGCCAGGGCCACCATGGCTGCTTTTAAGAAGGAGGCCCAAACCGAGGAATATGAGAAGTCACTAGAAAACAAGCACATTCCTTAGATGACAGCCAGCAAGAAATCCAAGACTTACAATTTATACAAGGAAGTAAACTTTGTCATCAATGACAATGAGTAAGAAAATGGAATACTCCTAAATCTTCCAGAAAGAAGAGCAAATGGAACGATCTTGCTGATTCATTACAGACAGCGGACCTCCAGAACTGTAATATAATAAATTTATAGTGTTTTAAGCCTCTAAAATTGTGGCAATGTATTACAGAAATAATAGAAAAAAGCTGATACAGATGACATACAGTATGCACTGTATTATTTTTATTATTTTGTCTGTTATTTTATTACTAATTCATTTAGTATAATCATGTGATATCTAGGATGATTATTGATCCTCAGTTTACAAATATAGCCCATCCTCATAGACTGATATCTGAGCTTTGCTCTACATGCTTTTATTTGAAGACTCATAGAAGCAATGGTGGGCTGAAAGGTGTAATTTTTGACGAGGTGAGCAGAAGGAGTTGATGATTAACCTTGGAACAAGTGAGTATCCTGGGACTATGGGTAACTTCAGTGCTTAGACAAAGACAACTGTGAGCCAACTTAGAGTAGGCCATCAAGACTTTTTCTTTCAGAAAACTTTAGAGGATTCAAAAAGTAATCAATTTCAAAGTTAGAGTTAGAGATCTCAATGAGAGCAGTAATACTCAACTGTTTTTTTTGGTCCACAACAGCAGTTTAGTTGGTCTCTGAAATATCACTGCTGAATTTCTGATGACTTTATATTGAGAACATGGAGGAAGGGTTTTCAGGAACAACTATAAAGGACAAAGGGACAAAACCAAAGTGGGGGTAGGGTCAGGGGAGGGAGGTGGGAATGGCTTGGGTGGACGGAAAATGCAGACAACTGTACTTGAACAACAATGAAATAAAAGAAAAAAAAAGAAGAAAGAACATGGGGATGTGATGTGCACAGGAAACTAGGAAGTGGCATATAGGAAGTACTAGTGGTTACTTCTCCGGTCATCCTATCTAAATTGCAAGTTTTTCAAAACTATGGAGTACTCTGTCTTACTAATATTTCTCCTTAGCACATGCCATAATATAATACAAATATAGTGGGGGAGTCTGACTCAATTTTTTGATGTTTAACTGCTAACAGCTTAATTTAAAAAATATATTTTTATTGAATTTTGGAGGTTTAATAAAATTATACAGGGTGGAGTAAAAGTAGGTTTACAGTTTGTGAAACACAGAGTTTATTCTTTTTTAATTACACTCATTTATGTTACATTGGTTAATAGGATCATATAGGTTTCAAGTGTAGATTTCTAAGATACACTATCTGTATATCACATTGTGTTCATACCACCCAAAGTCAAATCATCTTCTGTCACCATATATTGGGCCTCATTTACCCTTTACTACCCCCACACCTCCTTCCCTCTGATAACCACCATAGTGGTGTCTGTGTCTATGAGTTTGTTTTATATCTCGCATATGAGTGAAATTATATGGTTCTTAACTTTTCTGACTTATTTTGCTTAGTATAATATTCTCAAAGTCCATCCATGTTGCAAATGGCAGTGTTCCATCTTTTCTTATGGCTGAGTAGTATGTGTGTATGTATGTGTGTGTGTGTATAAAAAATATCTTCTTTATTCAATTGTCTCCATGTCTTGGCCACTGTTAATAATGCTGCAGTAAACATATGGGGTGCACATATCTTTGTAAATAAATATTTTTAAATGTTGGAGGTAGATACCCAGGAGAGGAATTGTTGGGTCATATTCTTGGGTAACTATATTCGTAATATTTTAGGTATATCCCTACTGTTTTCCATAGAGGCTGTACCAGCCTAAATCCCCATTAGCAAAGAATGAGGGTATGTTTTTCTCCCCAGTTGCTCCAAACAATTGTCATTATCTTTCTCGTTCATAATAGCCATTCTAACAGGTGCGAAGAGGCATCTCATTGTAGTTTTGATTTTAATTTCTCTAATAGCTAGTGAAGTTGAACATCTTTAATATATCTGATGGCCATTTCTATATCTTTTCAGGAGAAGTGTCTGTTCAGGTCCTCGGCCTATTTTTATCAGTGGATTGTTTGTTTGGTGTTAAGTTGTATGAGTTCTTTATTTTTTTGATAGTAACCCCTTGTCAGAGCTGTTGTTGGCAAGTATCATCCCCCATTTGGTTGGTTTTGGTTCACAGACCTCTTTGTTTTGTTGTCAGTTTCTTTTGCAGTGCAGAAACTTTTGAGTTTTATATAGTACCACTCATTTACTTTTGCCTTCACTTCCCTTGCCTTTGGTGTCAAATACATAAAATGTTATCCATGATCAAGGTCCACAAGTTTAGTACTTATGCTTTCCTCTGTATAATTCATTGTTTCAGATATTATATTTAGGTCTTTGACCTATTTTGAACTACTTTTTGTACATTTGGTTAAAAAGTAATCTAGTTTCATTGTTTTGCATGTGGTTTTCTAATTTTCGCAGCGTCATTTATTAAAGGGGATTCCTTTTCTCCATTGTGTGTTTTTGGCTCCTTTGTCAAAAGTTATTAGCCCACATATATGTGATTTTATTTCTAGGCCCTCAATTCTGTTCCATTGGCCTGTGTGTTTGTTTCTTAGCCAATACCATGCTGTTTTGATTATCACAGCACTGTGATAATCTAAAGTCAGGTAGATTGATACTTAGGGCTTAATTTATTTTTTGCAGGATTGCTTTGGCCATTCAGGGTCTTTTGTAGTTCCATACAAATCTGATGATTTTTCTGTCAATTTCCTTAAAAAATGAAATTATGATTCTTTTCTAAAATATATTTTATTGATTATGCCATTACAATCATCTCATTTCCTCCCTTTTATTCCCCTCTGCCCTGCACACCCCCTCCCACCAGCATTCCCCACCCCACTTAGTTCATGTCCATGGATCATACATATAAGTTCTTTGGCTTCTAAATTTCCTATACTACTCTTAACCTCCCCCTGTCTATTTTCGACCTATTATTTATGCTACTTATTACCTGTAAGTCCCCATTAACTCCCTCCCCTTCCCTGCTGATAATTCTCTATGCAATCTCTATTTCTGTGAATCTGTTCCTATTCTAGTTGTTCACTTAGTTCATTTTTATTTTTTATTTTTATTTTTATTTTAGGTTTGGTTGTTGACAGTTGTGAGTTTGTTGTCATTTTACTGTTCATAGTTTTGATCTTTTTTTTTTTATATAAGTCCCTTTAACATTTCATATAACAAGGGCTTGGTGATGATGAACTCCTTTAACTTGATCTTATCTGGGAAGCACTTTATCTGCCCTTCCATTCTAAAAGAGAGCTTTGCTGGATAGAGTAAACTTGGATGTAGGTCCTTGTCTTTCATGACTTGGAATATTTGTCTCCAATCCCTTCTTACCTGCAAGGTTTCTTTTGAGAAATCAGCTGATAGTCTTATGGGACCTCCTTTGCACGTAACTCTTTCCTTTTCTCTTGCTGCTTTTAAGATTCTCTCCTTTTGTTTAATCTTGGGTAATGTAATTACGATGTGCCTTAGTGTGTGCTTCCTTGGATCCAAATTCTTTGGGACTCTCTGAGCTTCCTGGACTTCCTGATGTAACAGGGTGCACCCAAGGGGGGGCCCAAATAGGGATTTGTAATGGGGTCCAGAACTCGGTGTCCAGAAAATATTAGGACAAAAAATATATATAGGATCCTCACCCCCACAAGTCTGAGCTGGGGGATGGGACACATGGAGCAGGGCCATTGAGAGTTGATTTGAATAGCAATGGTTTTGCAGATAACCTCTAAAATGGTCATTTAACATATCTATAACCTTTAACTGGTTTCATAGATATGTTAAATAGCTGTGGCCATGCTTTGAGCCGGGGGGATGGGAGTGACTTCAACCCATGATGTAACTTGGAGGCAACTCCCCCTGGTTACAGAGCCTGCATAAGAGCTTGGAGATTATTGTCCCCACACCACAGGGCTGCACCTGTCCAGATTTACTATGGCAGCCCAGTAAAGCTGGAAAAGTATGGGAATTCTGGCAGCTGTGGCTAATTGTGGGAGGAGTCAGAAATGGTGTGGCAGAGGAAGATTGGCACTGGGATTTGAACCCAGGTGCACCAGTCACAAGGGGTCTTTTTTGGACCATGTGGCTTGGGCAGAGAAGAACCGTGACTTCTGTTTCTTTTTCTGAGATACGGTACCCTGGACTGGGCAGAGGGGGAAGGAAGGACTGTGCATTTGTGAGTATTCTAAAGGACTTTGGGATCTCAATGAAGACATTAAAACATTACTCTTAAATTTATATAACTCTTTAAATAAATAATCCCTTTCCTTTTCACCAATCTCTGGCTTTCAGAGAAGTCTTTCCCTGGTGGCGGGCAAGGCAAACCTAGTACTGGGTGGGAGACACCTGGAGCACAAGGATGGGTCCATTCGGTAATAGTATATCATTATCCCCACCCCCAAGGTCTGTTCTATAACACTGAAAGTCTATTTCTTTTGCCAGATTGGTGAAGGTCTCCATTATTTTTTCAAATAAGTTTTTAATTACTTGTTCTTTCTATTCTCCTTCTGGTCCCCCTATGATTCAGATGTTGGAACATTTAAAGTTGTCCTGGAGGTTCCTAAGTCTCTCCTCATCTTTTTTAAATTCTTTTTTCTTCATTCTGTTGTGGTTGAATGTTTATTTCTTTCTTCTGTTCCAAACCATTGATTTGAGTCCAGGTTTCTTTCTCTTCACTGTTGGTTTCCTGTACATTTTCCTTTATTTCACATTTCATAGCCTTCACTTTTTCCTCTATTTTGAGACCGTACACAACTAATTCTGTGAGCATCCTGATTACCAGTTTTGAACTGTGCATCTGATAGGTTGGCTATCTCTTCGTCACTTAGTTGCTTTTTTTTTTTTTTTGAGCTTTGATCTATTCTTTTATTTGGGCCATATTTTATTGTCTTGGAGTGCCTGTTAAGAAGTAAGGGGCAGAGCCTTAGGTGTTTACCAGGGCAGGGTAAACCAAGTCGTTATGTTTTGATGCTGTCAGTGGGGGAAGGGTCAGAAAGGGAACAGTACCCCTTGTTCTGCTCTCTGCTGGCTTTCAGTCCCTTCCACGCTACCCACAAGCAAATTGTGCCCTTCTAGTGCTGATTCCCAGGTAGGTGGATTTGTGTACATTCCAGGACTCTGTGGACCTCTCCAAGGAACTCTCCTGTGAGACTGGGAGTTTCTCCCGCCTCCTCAACCCTCACAGATATTTTTAGTCAGAGGTTTTGAGGCTTTATTTTCCTCCATTGGAACCCTGGGTTGCACAGTCTGTCTCAATCCCCACTTGCCCCTCCCCATTTATCCGCATGCAAATGTGGAACTACTGGTCTGCCAGCTGCTGCCTTGTCCATCCTGGTCCTCCAGCAGCACCACCTTGCTGCAAGTCCTCTCTGCCCAGCTGCCCATCTCTGCCCCTCCTACCAGTCTGGGTGAATGTTTCTTCTTTAACTCCTT
>PVJI01029317.1:0-15438 GCA_004026765.1 Micronycteris hirsuta
ATCTAACAGTATGTGAAAGTAGTGCTAGTTTTTCACTCATTGTCAGTTAGACAACAGTTTTCTAGCACTTCTGAGCCATTTACCTAAAACCATTCACATTTTCATCTGGTTCCTTTTCTTATTAATGGCACATGCCCATGAAGTGTTAGTTCCTGTTCGTATTATAAGGTAACAAAATCCAGGGATCCATGTGGGCACATCACTCTTGAGTATTGCTTGCACGTGCTTTCTGCAACTTAAGAGCAGCCCAATGACCTATGCTGAGATTGTCTCTGAAATAACTCCTTCACTCCAAGTCCTGACAACCAACAGATCTCAGAGAATACGTTAAAGAAAATTTCCCTTTCCAATTCTGTCATCTTTTGCCTCAGGGTCCCTGATAACAAACCCCAGGAGAATCCCTTTAAGAAGTAGACACTAGAGACTTCCGGCCAAGATGGAGGCATAGGTAGATACACTGTGCCTTCTCGCACAACCAAAAGAAGAACAACAACAAATTTAAAAACAAAAAGCAACCAGAACTGACAGAATATCAAACTGTATGGAAGTCTGACAACCAAGGAGTTAAAGAAGAAATATTCACCCAGACTGGTAGGCAGGGCGGAGACAGGCAGCTGGGTGGAGAGGACTTGTGACAAGGCAGCAGCTGGCAGACTCAGTGAGGCAGCGGCTGGTGGAGCGGGCAGTCCCACATTTGTGTGTAGATAAACCGGGAGGACAACTGGGGAGCAAGACAGACCACACAACCCAGGGTTCCAGTGCAGGGAAATAAAGCCTCAAAGCCTTTGACTGAAAACACCTGTGGGGGCTGAGGTGGCAGGAGGAACTCCCAGCCTCACTCACAGGAGAGCTCGTTGGAGAGACCCACAAGGTCCTAGAACATACACAAACCCACCCACCTGGGAATCAGCATCAGAAGGGCCCACTTTGCTTGTGTGTAGCAGAGGAAGTGACTGAAAATTGGCAGAGATTGGAGCAAGCTGCATTGTTCCCTCTCAGACCCCTTCCCTACAGACAGCATCACAATGCTGCCACGTGGGTTGCCCCACCCTGGTGAACGGCTAAGGCTCTGCCCCTTTTACATAACAGGCACGCTGAGACAAAAAAAAAAAAAAATGGCCCAAATGAAAGAACAGTTCAAAACTCCAGAAAAACTACAACGAAGTAACAAAGAGATAGCTAACCTATCAGATGCACAGTTCAAAACACTGGTTATCAAGATGCTCCAGGAACTCACTGGGTACTTCAACAGCATTAAAAAGACCCAGGCAGCAATGAAGCAATGAAGGTTGCGTTATGTGAAATAAAGAAAAACCTACAGGGAAGCACAGTGACAGGAAGGAAACTAGGACTCAAATCAATGATTTACAGCAGAAGGAAGAAGGAAACATTCAACCAGAACAAAATGAAGAAACAAGAATTCAAAAAAATGAGGAGAGGCTTAGGAACCTCCAGGACAACTTTAAACATTCCAACATCTGAATCGTAGGGGTGCCAAAAGGAAAAGAAGAAGACCAAGAAATTGAAAACTTATTTGAAAAAACAATGAAGGAGAACTTCCCCAATCTGGCAAAGGAAATGACTATCAGGAAGTCCAGGAAGCTCAGAGAGTCCCAAAAAGGTTCGACCCAAGGAGGAACACACCAAGACACATCATAATTACATTATCCAAGATTAAAGATAAGGAGAGAATCTTTAAAGCAACAAGAGAAAAGGAGGCAGTTTACCTACAAAGGAATTCCCATTAGACTATCAGCTGATTTCTCAAAAGAAACTTTGCAGGCAAGAAGTGGCTGGAGAGAAATGTTCAAAGTCATGAAAGGCAAGGACCTACATCCAAGATTACTCTATCCAGCAAAGCTATCATTTAGAATAGAAGGGCAGATAAAGTGCTTCCCAGATAATGTCAAGTTCAAGGAGTTCATCATCACCAAGCCCTTATTATATGAAATGTTAAAGGGACTTATCTAAGAAAAAGAATATCAAAAATATGAATAGTAAAATGACAACAAACTCACAACTATTAACAACCAAACCTAAAAAAAAAAAAAAAAAACCAAAAAACAAACTAAGCAAATAACTAGAACAGGAACAGAATCACAGAAATGGACATCACATGCAGGGTTATCAGTAGGGGAGTGGGAGGGCAAGGAGGGGGAAGGTACAGAGACTAAGTAGCATAAATGGTAGGTAGAAAATAGACAGGGGGAGGTTAAGAATAGTATAGGAAATGTAGAAGCCAAAAAACTTACATGTATGACCATGGACATGAACTAAAAGGGGGGAAATGCCCTTTAGATAGGAGGGGGTCTACAGGGAGGAGGGGAATAAAGGGGGGGAAATGGGACTGTAATAGCATAATCAATAAAATAAAATAAATAAAACTCAAAAAAACAAAAAAAGAAGTAGACGCTAATAGAAGTTAATTAAAACAACAGGAATGAATGACACTTTAAGGGACAGTTGTAAAATTCCTCTTTTAAAATCCCATATCTTTTATTTTATTTTTTTAAAGATTTTATTTATTTATTTTTAGAGAGAGGGGAAGGAAGGGAGACAGAGAGGGAGAGAAACAGCAATGTATGGTTGCTCCTCACACGGCCCTCACTGGGGACCTGGCCTGCAACCCAGGCATGTGCCCTGACTGGGAATCGAACCGGGACCCTCTGGTTCCCAGCCCGCGCTCAATCCACTGAGCTACACCAACCAGGGCTAGAAATCCCGTATCTTTTAGGTAGTGTTTATTGATTGCACAAATATTTATTTGGAGCTTATGAACCAGATGCCATGCTTGATGTTATCATAACATGCTGAGCAAAAACAGATCACAGTCCTCCCATCAAGGCACTGCCTAGTATTAGGGCTCATTATTACCCAGTACAAAATACACTGATAATAATTTTCTAAAGAATAAAAACTAGCCCTGGCTGGTATGGCTCAGTGGATTGAGTGCGGACTGGGAACCAAAGGGTCCCGGTTCAATTCCCAGTCAGGGCACATGCCTGGATTGCGGGCCAGGTCCTCAGTGAGGGTCATATGAGAGGCAACCATACATTGCTTTTTCTCCCTCTCTTTCTCCCTCCCTTTTCCTCTCTCTAAAAATAAATAAATAAAATCTTAAAAAAAAGTTAAAAAAAAAGAATAAAAACTATTATTCTCATGTAACTATTAAATGAACACCTGTCAAAGATTATATTCAACTCATTCATTATTTTTTTTTAAAGATTTTATTTATTTTCAGAGAGAGGAGAAGGGAGGGGAGAAAGAGCAATGTATGGTTGCCTCTCACATGGCCCTCATTGGGGACCTGGCCCGCAACCCAGGCATGTGCCCCGACTGGGAATCGAACCGGGACCCTCTGGTTCCCAGCTCACGCTCAATCCACTGAGCTACACCAGCCGGGCTCAACTCATTCATTATTAAGAAAATTAGTAAGATGTTAAAACTAATTCCAAGAGTTGGATATTTTAGGTAATGTCAGTGTAAGATTGCTGAGCTAGAAGCAAATCTGGTGAATGTCCAACAAGGCCTTAAACTTGAATGTTCGAGAGACTACATTTTCCACTGGACAGAAATTTCTTGCATCTCTACCAGACAGAAATCTGTGATATAACATGTGACTTCACTGAGTCTGATACTTTTAATCAGTAGTAAACAGTGAGTTTAAGTTTAAGGGATTTCCCCTAGGGCAATGTTCTCAAACTTCAGTGTATATCAGAATTGCTAAGGGCTTGTTAAAATACAGACTGCTGAATCCCAGCCAGAGTCTCTGATTCAGTCCATCTGGAGTACAACCCAAGAATTCTCCCTAGTAGGAGGGAGGATGTGCCTCCCTTGTTTCTTTATTTCCAAGTTTCAGATAAATTTTCTGTCTTCTGCTTTGGGATAATAAATAATATTTAAAGATTATTCTTGATCACAAGAAGGCTGATCTTAGGTTTACCCTGATTATTTAGACACATGCAGCAGTTTAATCCTATAGGCCTCAAGTTTTCTCTGCTAAACTAGGGCCTTATTTTACTGAGCAACTAAATTAGGCAAAAACAAAAACAAAAAAACAAAAAAAGACATGTACCTTCTATTCAGAAGCCTTCATAAGGGCTCTCAGACTTTAACAGCCTCGATTATTCACTCCCCTATTCCAAGGCTAGGGGACTAAGCCGAGAAAGTTTTTCCACCAGATTTCACTTACAGTATCACTAAATCGGGGTAAATTCTGCAAAATTTGCTTTTTGAAGTCTGCAAAATTTTTGAAGTCTGCAAAATTTGCTAAAGTTCTGGGCTTTCCAGGGGGTGACCTTCCTCACCACCAGTCAGATTGGGTCCTGGAGGGAGGGACCAGGTTACTTTTGCAGGGAGGGCTTTGTTGGCATTAGCTCCACAGACAAAGTGAACCCTTTGTTCCTGAATATGGCCCTCTTACACCTGAGAGCATTCTCTCAAATGTAACCCTCTGGGTACGGCTTTGGCTGAACAGTCTACTTACACGATTATATCTTGGTAAAAAGGACAGATTCTTATTGAATCTAGGCCAGTAACTATTTTGTCATGAAAAGTAAGAAGACTCACAAAAAGTATTTGTTTCTGAATTCTGAGGACATCGGAGAGAATCAGACACCATTTTTAAAAGTTTCACTTCAGTTTACTGATGACCAGTCTACTAAATTGAAGGTTAGAAGCTTAACAAGAAAGAGAAAGGGGTTCTGTATGCAGCCATAAACATAAAATATCAAAAACAATACAACAATATTCCACACAAATGACCACAATTAAAATTTCCCTCATCAGCTCATGCAGTCCTCTGTAATTCTTACTTCCCAGGATCTTGAGTCAAGCAATGGACTTTCATGAACTATGTCTGCACTGAGAAGAATCTGGAATTTTAGAATCCAGACATTCTGACTCCGACTACTTGTATCGTCAGAAAGGTGTTAAAATGATGCAAGCATGAAGCTTGTACTCAAGAGTCTATTCTTTACAGTAGCAGTAGTTCAGAGTGTGAGGCTCTGACACGTAAAAACTCCGCAGTTAGGGCAGAACCTTCAGAAAAGCATCCAGTAAAAGCAGAAACGATTGTGAGCCTGAATACTTGTGATTAGCTTTTTATATTAACAATATCAGAATAAAGAGAGTACAGTTCTCTACTGGGGTATTCTACATAATTATTTCATCAAAAAGTTGGTCAGCATTTTCCCTGAGGGTAAGGATATACTAGTAAGGACATTAACAAATCTCCAGGGCCTTCCCATAAAATATACAATATCTGAAATATTTATATTAATAACATTTTACCCATACAAACAACCTAGGAAAGGCTGAACATCAATTCTGATTTGACAATCCTTCCCATGCTGCTCTTAGAATAGTACTGAACTAATTAAGAAATATGGAAAATACCAAAGAAATCTGATTGTTTCCAGCATCCTTCTTTTTATAAAGTAAAGTAACAAATCTTGGTGATCTTCCAAAGGCCCTCTGGGAAATCTCAAAGGTGATTGTAAATATACAAGACATCCTGGAAATATTGCCTTTCTAAATTTAGAATCTGATCTTGGAGAGGCAAACTCAAAAAAATGTATCAAAGAAGAGGTAGGCACTTTATGGAAGTAGCAGCACGGGCGCTGAAAAACAACGGCTGGTTACCTTAACCAAAATGATAACAAAATAGTTTGAGATAGACAGAGAAGGCAAAAAATTTAAGAAACTTAGCTCTTTGACAACTGAGAGAACCTCACTTTTTGTTTTTAAATAAGTCATGCACCACTTAATGGTAGGGACACTCTGAGCAGTGTGTCATTGCGTGTTGTCATTCAAATATCTCAGAGCACACCCGCACAGACCCCCGTGCACACCAAGGCCATAGGGTGCAGCCTGTCGCTCCTCCTAGGCTACAAGCCTGCACAGCATGTTACTGGACCGAGTCCTGTAGGTGTAACTGGAAAAGAGACTGGCATTTGGGCTGCTGCCTGTCACTACAAAACCCAATAAGCAATGACAGCGATTGAATCTTTATGGGCGCTTTATTCAGATGGCCTGCAATCTGAGAAGATGGTGGGTTCACACCCTAACAGACTATCTTGTCTTTTCTTTCCAGGCCATGGTTTTTATAGCAGGGAATAAACAAGGTGCAGTGAGGGGGTTTGAAGTTCAGTGGGGATTAGGTGAGCGACGCTGCAACGTTCCTGTCCTGGGCAGTTAGCTGTTCCCAGGGGCGGGTGGTCTGTCTCTCCCTGGAACACAAAGGCCCGGATGCCTCCACTTGTCCCCAGGCGGTAACCTTTAGCCGTGCCCCAGAAGGTCGGCTGTTTTCCCAGGAGCCGGGATGGGCCTTATCTGTAGTTTCTGAAACAAAGGCTTTAACATATACATTACTTGCTAGGCTTATAACTTTTTACCTTAAACTGAAATTTTCCAACTCTTGAGTCCCCTATTACAGGCAGTTGTAACACAACAGTAAATATGTGTGTGTGTAAACATAGAAAAGGTCCAGTGAAAATATGCTATAAAAGATAAAGTGTGATACACCTGTACAGGACACTTAGGACGGATGGAGCCTGCAGGACTGGCCGTCGCTCTGGGGAGTCGGTGAGTGACTGCGAAGACCTCGTACATTACTGCACACGACTGCGGACTTTATAAGCACTTTACACTTAAGCTATACAAAATTTATAAGACAACATGAGATTAAATCAAGCACAAGAGAAAATGGCGCATTCAAGAGACATGGTAAACACAAGATACATGGGGCTGCTGCTACACAACACAACATGCTGCTTTACTATAGGGAACGGTTTTGTGTGGCGTGGGAATGTAGCCCAGCCCCCGCTCGGAAAGGCCAGTGGCGAGCAAGGTTCGGCACGCGGGAGCCACGCCCACGGATAGGTTTTCCTGTGGGCAATCAGGCCTGCATTGTACCTAGGATGCTATGAGACTTGTTTTTGCTAAAACTCCCTCACCCTGGATTGAGGAAGGAAATGTTTACTGTATGTCTCTAAAGTAACTTCCTAGAGTCTGTCCTAAACCTCCCAAGTTTGTAGGGGGGAGTGTAACCAGTTCAACCACTTTTCCCTGGATCTGTAACATCTTTCTCTTTGAAGTGATTAGCAACATTCTTTCCTTTGTTATCTGTAGAAAATAATCACCTACAGCAAACCCGTGCATAGTAAATAAGGACCTGTGCATAGTAAATGAGAACCATCCTCGATGTAATGTGACCAGAAAAGCAATAAAAGTCTGTCCAGGCAGGGATCTCAGGCCCTCTCTCACTCAAAGAGTGGCCATGCTTTCCCTTTTCCTCCACAGGACTTGGTAGCCCGTGTGAATTTGTCTCGTGTCTCAGCCACAATACCCTGGACCCCATGAGCCGGGGTCCGCATCACTTTACAGCAAACATTATTTTATAGGTAAAAAAGTACACTCTAAAATAGCAATATATCATGTTAAATACACAAGCCAGTAACATAGTCGTTTATCATGATCAAGTATTATGCACTACATATAATAGTGTGTGCAATACTTTTATACGTCTGGCAGCACAGTGGGTTTGTTTACACCAGCATCACCATGAACGCGTGAGAAATGCCTCGCACAGCAATGTTACTAGTGGACAGGGGATTTTCAGCTCCATTGTAATCAATCTTATAGGACCACTGTTGTACATATGGTCACACGTAACTGAAATGTGTCACGCCACACGTGACTGTAATGCAGAACAAACAAAAACCACACAAAGCAGAGAAATTATTCCGGCAACACCTGGAATTTCCACTATCTGTGCAGATTACATGAAAGGCAGAGAATAACCTTTTACTGCAACTAGTTAAAGGCTCTAAGGCCAATTTATCATTTCACAGCAAGGAAAACAAAATTATAGCTTTGCAATAATATAAAATTTGTTAGCAAACATTTTCTTGTCTCCTTTATTTTCCCTTAAATCTTCTTGAGTACAAGGCCAAGAAATTTGCCAAATTTCTAACATATTTATATAGCTTCTTTCCAGACTGCAGTTTTATAAACCAAGGGAAATAAAATTCCCTTCCTTCATCCTTCGTCAATTTGTTATCTATACCCAAGTTTTATCTTTTCTTTACTCTTTAATATTCTGGAACCAACTGACAATTTAGGTCGAAACCATTGTCTTTTTTCTTAAAAAACAAAATCCACAATTGCATTTCTCTGCCATTACTTGCACGCCCCCAACGGGGGACCTGGCCTGCAACCCAGGCATGTGCCCCAACTGGGAATCAAACCAGCAACTCTTCAGTTCACAAGCCAATGCTCAATGCACTGAGCCACCCCAGGCAGGGTTCCACTTATTAATGTAAAATATGAAACCTGGCTCTGAGAGCATTTCAGAAGCTGGGTGTTTAGACAACATTAGGGTGAGGTTGCTGGGCTGCACACAAACCTGGTTCATGTCCAACATAAACTGTCAATTGGGGATATTTTCCACAAGTCAGAAGTTATTTTATTTCCGCAAGTCAGAAATTACTGGACAGAATTATCCAAATTATCATGTAACTTCACTAAGTCTGGGACCTTTAATAAACAGTAAATAGAGAATCAAATGACAGGTCTCAGAACCTTTGGGCAGCCTTCCTCCCACAGGGCACTGAAAAGACACGCGACCGTGACCTTTTCTGATACCTCAGTGGAAGCCAGCCTGCAGGTAAGGTGATCACCGTGTAATCACCTGCTTTCAGCAGCGGAGGAGCACACTAACAGAGGCGTCCTCGTGTTGGTGACAACGCTTCTCGCACGCCGCCCTCCTGCCTGGACAGCACGCACAACTCACTCCACGCACGGTGAAAGACACTGCGAACTGCAGGGCTGAGTGAAAAAGGTGAACAATTTTAATATTCTTGAACATTAAAAATATATTGCCAATAGCTTGAAAAATGTATGTTTTTAAAGGAAAATGTAACAGATGATGTTAACCATTAAACTATAAAGATTTTTAAAGTTGGCAGCTTTAACTTTTATTTAAAATGCCAGTAGCCTGCTGACTTTTAGAGAACACTCTGTGGGTTATTATACCTTTTTATCTTTATACATATAAAAAGTTAAAAGCTTAAGTTTTTTATGACAGCAAACTGGCTATGTAGACATATATTATATATATATATTTGGATATTTTCTGCAAGTTATATCATTCAATATTTAAATTTCCAGTGGGTGGCATGGAATGTATTCATATGTGTTGAGTGAGTTCCTGTGTGATAAACAATATGTTCACGAATCTAGTAGTTGTAAAGTGAGTAAAAATTGCATGGAAAGCAGAAAAACCTCTGGCTATTTTAAAATTCTTAAATTAAGTGTTCTTCCCTTTACTATTGAAATTTTTTCTGTGATAGGGCTTCTCATATTAGCACACCTCATGAGTGCTTCAGAAGTTACTACCTTCCTCATGTAGAGTGGGCACCATTGATCTAACTCAAAGTGGTAACAGCAGATTTTCACGTTTTGTGTTTTAGAAAGTTTTACAATCTGTGTGAATTGGTTTTTAAATAACAATGACGGTATGAAAAGGGACTGTAATGTGATTGAAATTCAGGGGCTGTATATTTTGACAGGAATACAATTATTTAAGAAAAGGGGTACAACCCAATGAGATTTGTGTAAATGTTCCTTGAGTAAAGTAAACGTCAAAGGTTTGTTCTGTCCTTTGCACAGATCTCCTCTTCAGACAGTAAAGCCTTTTTTGTCACAGTCAGAGTTGTGTGACACTAGCTGTGTCCACAGGGAGTGAATCACCTGCATTATCACTGTGTCGGTGACTGGAAGCAAGAAATGATTGGTGGTTCTATGCTCTGTGAATTGAAATCACAATCAGACACATAATTATTCCACTGGGAATAGACTGCACACTCCTTGCTTGCTGAGTTCTCTCTGTGAAATGGAGTAGAGACCACTATAGGTACCTTTGCCCCACTTTTTTTTTAATTCACAAATTCAATGAAATTGCTCTCCATGCAGATAGTTTCACACATGTGACTTTACAAGCCTGAGAAGCATCTTAAATTTTTATTTATTTCTGTTAATTTCCTTTCTCATACCCACTGAGAATAGTCAGATATAGTTCATATTCCAAAATCAATGATTGGAAAGCATCATAAGTATCTCTCTCATGCTCAGTTGCTCTTTTGTGCACCATCTCTTCTCCAAAAGGTTAAATGTTTGAGACAAGAAATTTCCCCTACCAGTCATTCAGTCCTTCAGCACCCAGTCACTGAGCCTGCACCCTGTCCTAGATTGGGGCTGGGCCCTGAGAATGCAGGGGACACCCACACAGACCCGGCGCCCCGCCCAGCCCGGACCTGCAGACCTCCCATAGTGAACCTCCCGTAGTGAAGCTAGGGCCGCTTTGGCTTTGCTCAAGAATATCTCCCCTCTTACCATACATCCTGAGCACAAGTTAAAAATGGCATGTGCTAACTAAGATATGTTCAGACCTCTAATACGCCAATTACTGGGCTTCTCATATGCAAGTTGTTCTGCTGTGTTTAGCATCAGTCCCCTACTGGAGCATCAGGAACCTGGATGTCCCGAGGGGAGTCACAGGGCTGAGGATCTCGGAGAGGTGGAGGTCCCCCCTCCACCAGTGGTGTTCAGCCTAGGATGCACAATGGAATCTGGAGAGGTTTAGAAACTGAGGCCTGGGCCTCTCCCCCGGACAGTCTGGTGTATTAGTCCAGGATGCCACATGGGGGTCATATGACAGCTGCCCAGGTAATTCTAGTGCACACTCAGGGCAGAGAACCATCGCTCTAGTGCAGTTACCATAGCTCCTGGCTGGAGGAACCGGTGCATCACATGCTAGCCTTCGCCTCTCACGTTGCTGCGCACCTTATCTATAAACTAGGTTCTTATGAAAGAAGACTTGTTGGTACCTGCTATGATTCTTTTGTAAAGATAAACATGTTCCCTTTTAAGCCTGTATGACAAAGAATTTCAAAATACTATTCTTACCTACTGTGTATAATTCACCTTTTGTCACTCAATGAGATGTTCATTGTGACCAGCCATCCTTTATTAATCTGCGTTTCTGGAAGAGCTCCCTTCTGATATCTCACAATTGTTTACTTTCCTTGCTTACCTTTTGGATAAAAAGGAGTCCTGAGCATCCAGGACAATAATTTGTACCAAGCCATGCTAAGAGGTTTCGTGTTGTTCCTTTGTTCTAGGATTTCCTTGGGGACCCAGGTGTTGACCGAAGCCCTGGCCCTCCGACGCTCATGCCAGCTCCCAGAGTCCATCCGCAGAGCCAGGTAGCCCGCCTCCACGAGCACGTCTGTTAGGAAACCTTCTCCTCTCCCCCATCCCGCCCCGCTGTCCCCGTGTTTGCCCCGCTGCCAAGGAGACTGCCAACAAGAATGGGGTCGGTTGCGTGTGCCCCTGTCTCACAGGTCCCTCAGCTGCTCCAGGTTGTCAGTACTTAGGAAGAGCCCATTCCCACTGCTGCACCACACTCCCTGCCCTCTCCCGAGAAGGAACCCCTCTCTCTGCCACTGCAGATTTTTCTTTAAAAGATAACGTTGCTTTGCGTATGTTGATAAGCTGTTAAAGGAGGGCATTGAGAGAGCACTGTGCACTTGGTCAGCTCTCACACAGCCTCCTCGTTAGGAAGAAATTAAAACCAGCAACCGCTGTTGTCTTAAGAGAAAGCCAAGCCCAAATGTCAAGGTTTGTGTTACACGCCGGGGTCATGGCCACCGTGGTACAGGAATCCCGTCACGGACAGAATACAGTAAAAGTTAGGTGACTGCCAAGTACAATGACGCAAGAGATAACAAAGTTAATGTCAGGGAATAGATAAGAAAACTTAACATTGAAGGAGTGAACTTGGGGAAGAGAATTATCTCTGCGGCTTCAGGAAGCCAAGATCAGAATTCCCAATACCTTGGCATTTTAAAAATTTATCTTATTTTTGTGAATATAAAAGTAATGTATACTTTTTGTACCTCTTGGGATGCTTTCAGCTGTAAAATAAAACCCACTTAGAATAGCTTAAACAAATAAGTTAATGCATTTGCCCATAAAAGAGGATGTCTAGAGTTAGGTGGACTTCAAGTTTGGTTGATGGAACAGCTTAATGATGTTAAGTAAGATTCAGGTTTCTTCAGTCTCTGCACTCTGCTGGCCACAGCCCAGCTTTATCTTAAGTCTGGTTCCCCTTAGGGGTCATAGCGGGGCTTCCAATAACAGCAGGGGCCATATGCTCCTTTATTTCTGTCCATTTGAGTGAATGAAAGAGGTGTCCCGTACCTGTTCCTGAGAGTAAGGAGGAACATCTGCAAAAGCTCCCAGAAAGCCTTTCCTTTAGTCTCACTTACTGCCATTGGGTCACACACCCATTCCTGAAGCAGCTGTGGAGGCTGAGATCACCTGGCACCCACCAGTCATAGCCATTCCACCGAGGGCCCACGTCTTCTGCCACGTCTGGGCTGAGTGGGGAGAAGCATTGGCATTTCATTAAGATGGAAAAGAGGAACCAATGCAAAATATACACAATTTACATTGGAGAGCCCCGACCAGGCGCCTAAAGTAGATAAGCAAAAGAATGGCATATAACTAAAAAGACAAAATGGAAGAATAAAAAAAAATACTTGATTGATTCAAAGGAAGGCAGAACTGAAAGACACAGAGAACAAACTGACGGCGGCCAGATGGGAGAGGGTTGGGTGCCTGGGTGAAAAAAGGGAAGGACTGAGAAGTATAATTTGGTGGTTATAAAATGGCCATGGGGATGTAAAGTAAAGCATAGAAATATAGTCAATAATATTGTGATAACTATGTACGGTGCCAGATGATACTTGAATTAATGGAGGGGTCACTGTGTATATTATATAATTGTCTAACCACTATGTTGTACACCTGAAACTAATATAAAATAATATTGAATATTATTGAATATTGAATAATATTGTAATAGAAAATAAAATTTAAAAAGAAGGCAGGAGACAAAAATATGGGAACAAAATAATTAAATGGGACAAATGAAAACAAATAGCAAGATGGCAGATTTAAATTCAACATTAAGTGGAGCCTTTTTAGATTGGCTTCGTCCACTTCAAAACATGCATTTAGGCTCTTCTATATCTTTTCATCACTTTCTAGTTCATTCCTTTTTAGTGTTGAATAATATTCTGTTGTCTAGGTATAAGATTGTATTTATTTGCTTACCTATTGAAGGGCATCTTGGTCACTTCCAAATGTTGGCAACTGTGACTAGAGCCGCTGCAAACACCTGTGTGCGGTTGTGAACAGAGCCGCTGCAAACACCTGTGTGCGGTTGTGAACAGAGCCGCTGCAAACACCTGTGTGCGGTTGTGAACAGAGCCGCTGCAAACACCTGTGTGCGGTTGTGAACAGAGCCGCTGCAAACACCTGTGTGCGGTTGTGAATCAAGCCGCTGCAAACACCCGTGGGCAGGGTTTGTGTGGACCTAGGTTCCAACGCCTTTGGGAAAATGCCCAGGAGTGCAATTGCTGGGTCATATGATAACAGTATGTTTGGTTTCAGCCCAACTGACTTCCAAAACCCTTGTACCACTTTGCTTTCCTACCAGCAATGAGAGTCCTTGCCACTCCACATCCTCACCAGCACTGGGTGTTGGCCGTGAACCAGATTTTGGCTATTCTTATAGGTGTTTAGTGGTATCTTATTGTTGTTTTAATTTGCATTCCCCTGATGATATCTTTTCACATGCTTATTAGCCATCTACATATCTTCTTTGGTGAAGTGTTTGTTAAGGTCTTTGACCCATTTTTTAAAAATTGGGTTGTTCGTTTAATTTTTTCTGTTTTGTTTATTGTTTATTTATTTGTTCTTTTAGAACTTAATGATGTACTGCATTTTTTTTGCTTTGCTTTTTTATTTTTTCAATTACAGCTTACACTCAATATTATTTTATATTAGTTTCAGGTGTACCTCATACTGGTTAAACAATCATACACTTTACAAAATGCTTCCCCAAATATTTCCAGTACCCACTGGCACCATACATAGTTAGGGTTGTTTCTTTTCTTTTCTTTTGAGGGTTTTTTTTCGTTGTTGTTATTTTATTACAGTTGTCCCAATTTTCTCCCCCTTTCCCCTCCTCTGCCCTGACCCCCACCCCCATTGTTTGTTTCTTATTATTGGGTTTTAAAAGATAATGGATGGCCCTTTGTCAGATATGTCTTGCAAATACTTTCTTCCAGGCTGGGGCTTGTCTTTTCTCAATAACTCTTGCAGGAATACTTTTTGTACTAAGAAATACTCATATACTAAGGAATACTTAGTTTCATGTATTTTCCCAGTGTATAAATTAAAAATAATTCCATTGCAAGAACTAGAACCCAATCATTTACGTACTAGAAAACATTTATTGGATCACATAACTGAAACATCCTTAAGCAGTCACAGCTTTGGGTAGAGCTGATCCCGAACCTGAAACAATGTTATCAGGGGTCTCACTTCCTTATTTCTTTTCCTTCTGCCTTCCACAAGGTTAGCTTCACCCAGGGACTCCAGTAGCTCTAGGCCTCACCTTCCCACTCCGTGCTTTCCAGAGACAGAGAGATGGTGGCTCTGCCCAAATCCTGGGATCTCTCTGTCTCTGCCTTTCTCTCTTTCTTCCTCTCTCCCTTCTTATGCCTCTCTCCCTCTTTCTGACTAGGTCTTATTCCCATCTTTAATTCAATTAGCTGGCTCAAGTTGAGAGTATTTGGTGATTAATCTAAGTCCATTAGGACCCACATCCACCCAAAGTATATAGATGAAAATGGAGAACAGAAAATTCCCCAAAGTAATGTCAGCCTATATTAATAACTTGGGTAGAAAGGGGGTATGGGCATCCATTACATACAGGCCGAATAGTATAGCCAGAGTCTCTTATTGGTATTTTATCAAGTCTAGATTCCTTTAAGTCTTGCACTTATGGACTCAGTTCTAGCCAATGGAATTTTATACCTTGTAAAAGTAAGCCCTACTAATTGCAGTTAATAGAGAAAAGAGTTACTATGCCAGCATAAAAGATAAAATTGCTAAGCGATCATTTAAAAAATAATTTTGATACATTTGGAGGCTGAAACATTTACAAGAATGATACCCTATTTTAGATTAAGCAACCATACAATTTCCTTGTGAGGTTGTCTTTAAAAAGTCCTTTTCTGAGCTATCTAGCATTCAAAGTTTGATGTACTTCCTGCAAAACATGGCTTTTAATCTTCAAAAGCCTCGTATGCTGACTGGCTGTCACGGAGAACTCTATCTACATGGAGATTTGTAACTTTAGAAGACTTAAACTGCCACCTAATTCTTGTCAAAAACAATAGTCTTAGGACTCCCTTTCTCTCTTTCTGTGCATAAAGGTGAGTGAATAGATGACTGGCTGATTCATCTTAAACAGGCATTCCAGGAAGTTTATTCCAACAACCAATTTGTCATTTTGTTTCA
>PVJI01029318.1:0-15438 GCA_004026765.1 Micronycteris hirsuta
AGGTCCTTGCCTTTCATGACTTGGAATACTTCTTTCTAGCCCCTTCTTGCCTGCAAGGTTTCTTTTGAGAAATCAGCTGATAGTTTTATGGGCACTCCTTTATAGATAACTCTGTCCTTTCCTCTTGCTGCTTTTAAGATTCTCTCTTTATCTTTAATCTTGGGTAACTTAATGATGATGTGCCTTTGTGTGTGCTTCCTTGGGTCCAATTTCTTTGCGACTCTCTGGGATTTCTGCACTTCTTGGAAGTCTATTTCCTTCACCAGATTGGAGAAGTTTTCCTTCATTATTTGTTCCAATAAGTTTTCAATTTCTTGCTGTTGTTCTTCTCCTTCTGGCACCCCCATAATTCAGATATTGGAACGTTTCACATTGTCCAAGAGGTTTTTAAGTCTCTCTTCATTTTTTGAATTCTTGTTTCTTCATTCTGTTCCAGTTGGATGTTTATTTCTTCCTTTTGTTCCAAATCATTGCTTTGAGTCCTGGTTTCCTTCCTGTCACTGTTGGTTCCCTGAATATTTTGCTTTATTTCATTTTGGGTATCTTTCATTTGTTCTTTCATTTTTTGACCAAGCTCAATCAGTTCTGTGAGCATTTTGATTACCGGGGCTATAAATTCTCCAACAGATAGGTTGGTTATCTCCTCATTGCTTAGGTCTCCTTCTGAAGTTTTGCTCTGTTCTTTCATTTGGACCCTATTGTTTTGTCTTGGTGCACTTGCTAAGTTGTAAGGGGGAGGGGCCTTAGGTATTCACCAGGGCAGGGCTACCCTCCTTGTTATGCTATAGCACTGCCAGTGGGGGAGGGGCCAGAGAGGGAACAATGCAGCTCGCCTGCTGGGCTCTAGCTCACTTTCCACCAAACTCTCATGTGAGATTGAGAGTTTCTCCTACTGATAGTCCACAGTCAGCTCTAAGTCTCAGTTTCTCATTCAGCCAGCCCTGCTTGCACAGTCTGCTGCCTTGCCGCAGGTTCTCTCCTTCTGCTCTCTTACCGGTCTTGTTGTTCTGTTTGACTGTTTCTTTAATTCCTTGGTTGTCGGAGTTCCATGCAGTTCGATTTTCTGGTACTTCTGGTTGTTTATTGACTTTAGATTGATTGTTATCCTCCTTCTGGTTGTATGAGGAAGCAAAGGGTTTCTACCTACACCTCCATCTTTGCCAGAACTTGTGATTGATTTCTAGCTTCATACCATTATGATCAGAGAAGATGCCTGATATGCAATGTCTGCCCAGCAGGCACCAGCCCTGTAATATGGAAAACAGAGACATTTATTAAAGAACATACAAGATACAAGAAACATTGTATGTAGGACAATGATGCCTTGGTCCCCTTCAAAGTGGGCACCTTGTGACCTCACACAGTTCTCCCAATTGCCAATAGTTGCCCTGTCATAGTTTCCTGAATCTCATTGACAGTATAAAATCTCTTCCTTTTCAGAGGTGATTTTAGTTTTGGCAAAAGCCAGAAGTTGCATGGTGCCTAATCTGGGCTGGGGAATGGGGCTGAGTCACCTGGATGAACTGATGTTCATTCAAAAAACTCTGTACAAGACAAGATGCATGAGCAGGTGCATTGTCATAAAGAAGCTGCCCATCGCCAATTTCCCATGGCTGCAGCCTTCTGAATCATCCAAATAGTTTCCACGGAGGAATATTCAAGCTTAACACTCAGTCATTTTGAGTGAAACAGCCACACAGTACACATGCTCACTCAATGTCATCTACCACCCCCACTGACTAGTACAGTGAAGTCATCATTGTTCATGCATATGCATTCCAGTCCACTCTCCTTGGCTGCCAGGTTACATCGATGTCATGTAAACTGTTCTAGTTATATTAACAATGACTGGACTTTATATGGACAGACCTCATAATTTCAATCTTCTTAAATTTATTGAGATATGTTTTGTGGCCGAACATGTAGTCAATCTTAAAATATATTCCATGTGCACTTGGAAAAATGTATTCTGATGCTTTGGGGTGAAATTCTCTGGAGATATCAATTAAATACATCTGACCCAGTGTATCAGTTAAGGCCACTGTTTCCTTGTTAATTTTCTGTATGGAAGACTTATTCATCATTGTCAATGAAGTGTTAAAAGCCCCTACTATGATTGTAGTATTGTCATTCTCTTCCTTTATATGCATCAAGATTTGCTTTATACATTTAGGTGTTCCTATATTGGATTCATAAATGTTTTCAAGGTTTATATACTCTTGTTGGATTTCTCTCTCTATCATTATGTAGTGTCCTTCTTTTCCTTAGTATATCTTTTGTTTTAAAATCTGTTTCATCAGATATAAATATTGCTACCTCAGCTTTTTTTATTCCATTTTTATGAAATATCTTTATTCATCCCTTTACTTTTAGTCTGTGTGTATATTTTTTTCTGATGTAAGTCTCTTGTAGACAGCATATATAGGGCTCTCATTTTCTTATCCATTTATCTATCCTATGTTTTCTGATCAGAACATTTAATCTATTCACATTTAAGGTGATTATTGAGGAGAGGAAGATGGCAGTGAGATAGGTGGTAGCGGAGTCCACTTCCCTCTGGCCACTGGTGAAACACCTAGCCGATATTCTGAAGAACAGAGTGAACAGCCAATGGTATTCCAGCATGTATGAAGATTGGAGACCAAAATTATAGGGTACATTGAATGATTGGATGGTAAGGAGAGTGCTTTGGGACAACAAGGTCCCTCGGACTAGCATGGGGACCAGGGCAGGCGGCAGGCCCAGGCCCAGTGGGTCTGCTGCAAGATTCTTGGGAGAGAGCCAGGCTGAGCTGTGAGAGAGGCCAGGTAATTGTTTGGACTGGTGGGCTTAAATAGGAGGAACTATTTTTAAAAAGACAGAAGAAAAGGCACTCTATAGTTGTTTGGGGAATTCGCAGCAGACATCTACCTCCTATGCCCTGGCCCCCCACAGTCCCGGGGTCGGTGCACACCCAGTGATCAATGGACCAGGTTGTCCTGCCCGCACACATTCCAAAAGAACCAGGAAGGTGTGCAACCAGTTGCCCCTGACCCGGGGGGCAGCTCACCTGAGCCAAGTCCAGGGGAATGGGGGACTGTGCATACCAGGTGATCTGTGGCCTGGTGGCGGCCTGCCTGCACTCACTCCAGAAGCACCAGGGGTGGTGCACACAGGTCCACAAGCTCACGCTTAGTGTGCCGGGGATGAAGCACCTCCCACCCAGCCTCCGGGCCCAGAAACCTGCAGGTCCGACTGACTCCATAGGAGATAGGTGGAAGTGACCCACAGAGGGGAGCTGCAGTCCGCTGAAAGACATGCCTCAGTGTGGGGCTAAACTACCTGGAAGGGGTACTGAGAAACCCTAGCATCTAGGCCAGCAAAGAGCAAGAAGGTGGTGTGTGAGTTGCCCCTAATTAGTGCACCTCAAAGACAGCACAACTGGTGGACTACAGGCCAAGGTGGGTACAGAAGGGCACCTAGGAACTGGGCTGGAGGCAGTACAAGAGCGAAGAGCGTGTCTCAGGAAGGAAGAAAAGTGAAACAAATACCTCCCCAGCCTGAGGCAGCCAGGAAGAACAGAAGAACAGGCCTGACTGGTTTAAAACCAGCAGAAGGTTTTTTTTTTTTAAATTACTTCTTCCTTTCTGTCCATCTTTCTTTTTTTATCCCCTCTTCTTTCCTTCCCCATATTATTCCTTGTTCCTTCCCTCTTTTATTTCTTAATTTCTTTAATTTTTTTAAATCTAAAAATTTTTCTTTCAATTCTTTTTCCTTCCTTTCCTTCTTTCTTTTTTACTCCTATGTCCCTCCTTTCTTGCTTTGCTTTTTTTTATTCTTTCTCCCTTCCTTCCATACCTTTATTTTTTCTCTATATTTCCCACAAATAAGACATTAAAACCTGGACCTGTGAAAAGACCAGGGTTAGACCAAACAGGGATCATGCCAAAAAAGACACACAGTGAGACAAATTTCACTTTGATACTCCAGAGAATTTGCAAGGTGGGAGTGGTGAACACCAGTATAATTGCAGGAAGAGGAAATCCACCAACAAAGGAACCACCAACAGAAAACAATGGAATAAGTTGAAGAAGGTAGTGGAACCCACACTAACCTCAATCCAGGACCAACCTGGAAATACAACCAATCGGTGGAGATATTATCCACAACAAACAACTGAACAAGAGTGAGGGAAGCATCAAAACCTTGTTCACACAGAAGAATCAGCTTCAACACAACCTGTCCACACCTGCACAACAGAATACAAGGCATGGTGGACGGAGTGACCCCACGTTAACCAGCTGGAGGAAAGGACCAACCAAAGAAAGACCCAACAACAATCAAAAGCCAAAGAGACAACATAAACAGCAGTCTAAGACCAGTGAGCTCAGGAGATTAGGAGACTGTACTACTCAATCTCACAGGTATTCTACCATAGAAGTTGGTACCATAAACACAAGGAGACAGAACAGATCAATTTAAGAAACAGACAATAACAGGAAGAATATCACAAACAATGGGAAGACAAAGAAACAATCCCCAAATGAAAGGAAAAGAGGAAGCCCCAGAATGAATGATAAATGAAAGAGATGCAAGTCAACTATCAGATATTGAGTTCAAAGCACTGGTTATCAGGAAGCTTGATGAGCTCACAGAGAATTACCAGAAACTACAAGGAAACTACAATGAACTCACTGCAAACAATATCAACATGAAAAAGGAAAGAGAAATGATGAACAAGGGTCAAGAGGAAATGAAGAATACAATTTCTGAGCTGAAGAACACAGTAGAAAGAAGCAAAAGCACGCTCAAGGAAGCAGAGGATTGGATCAGCGAGCTGGAGGACAAGGAAGAAAAAAACATCCAGAAAGATCAAGAAAATGAAAAGAGGCTGAGAAAGAATGAAGAGGGATGAAGGGAAATGCAGGACAACATGGAATGTAATAATATCCATATAATAAAGATACCAGAAGCAGAAGAAGAAGAGCAAGGGATAGAAAACTTGGTTGAAAAAGAAATGATGGAAAACTTCCCTAATCTGATGAGAGAAAAAGTCACACAAATCCAGGAGTCACACAGAGTCACAATCAAGAGGAACCCAAAGAGACCCACTTCAAGACACATCATAATTAAAATGGCAAAATTCCAAGACAAAGAGAGAATCTTAAAAAATAAAAAAGAGAGATTCTTAAAGGCAGCAAGGGGGAAACAGGAAGTACCACACAAGGGAGCCCCGATAGGTGAGCAGCTGACCTCTCAATAGAAATGCTGCAAGCCAGAAGACAATTGCAAGAAATATTCCAAGTAATGAGAACTAGAGGCCTGCAACCAAGGCTACTGTACCCAGCAAGGCTCTCAATCAAGATAGATGGCCAAATAAGGAGCTTCCCAGACAAAATAACTCTAAAAGAATACACCTCCACCAAACCAGCTCTGCAAGACATGCTAAAGGGGCTGCTTTAAGGAAAGGAAGGAAAAGAGAGAGAGCGAGAGAGGAACAAAAGTACAAAAAATGGCAATGAATAAGTACCTATCAATAATAACCTTAAACATAAAAGGATTAAATGCTCCAATCAAAAGACATAGAATAGATGAATGGATAAGAAAGCATGACCCACACATATGCTACCTACAAGAAACCCACCTCAGGACAAAAGACCTACACAGCATGAAAGTGAAGGGCTGGAAACAAATTTTCCAAGCAAATGGACAGGAAAACGCAGCCGGTGTAGCAATACTCACATCAGACAAAATAGACTTCAAGAAAGGAGTCATTAAAAGAGACCCAAAGGACACTTCATAATACTCAAGGGAAGAATTCACCAAGAAGACACATACATTGTAAATATACATGCACCCAATATAGGAGCACCAAAATACATAAATAAAACCTTGGAGAGCTTCAAGAAAGATATTGACAACAACACAATTATAGTAGGGGATTTTAACACCCCACTGTCAAAAATGGGCAGATCTTCCAAACAAAATATCAACAGAGATATTGTGGCATTGAACAATGCCCTAGATGAAATGGACTTAACTAATATATATATAGAGAGAGAGCCTTTCACCCCAAAGAAGCTAAATACACATTCTTTTCAAGTGCATATGGAATATTTTCAAAGATAGACCATTTAATAGGAAACAAAAAAGCCTCAACAAATTCAAGAACATTGAAATCATATCAAGTATTTTCTCTGACCACAAGGGACTGAAATTAGAAACCAACCCCAAGGAAAAAACTTGAAAACACTCAAAATCATGGAGATTGAATAGCATGCTATTAAACAATGAATGTGTCAAGAATGAGATTAGGAAACAAATAAAAAAGTTTCTCAAAACAAATGAAAATAAACTCACAACAAACCAAAACTTATGGGACACAGAAAAGGGAATCCTTAGAGGGAAGTTCATAGCAATACAGGCATACCTAAAAAAAGATAGAAACATTTCAGCCCTGGCTGGTGTAGCTCAGTGGATTGAGCACAGGCTGGGAACCAAAGGGTCCTGGTTCAATTCCCAGTCAGGGCACATGCATAGGTTGTGGGCCAGGTCCCCGTGAGGGCCATGTGGGAGGCAACCATACATTGCTGTTTCTCTCCCTCTCTGTCTCCCTCCCTTCCCCTCTCTCTCTAAAAAAAAAAAGATAGAAACATTTCAAACAAACAACCTAACCCTGGGCCTACAAGAACTTGAGGAACAACAACAAAGACAGCCCAGAGCAAGTAGAAGGAAGGAAATAACCAAGATCAGAGCAGAATTAAATGGCATGGAGACTAAAAGCACAATTCTAAGTATCAATGAATCCAAGAGCTGGTTCTTTGAAAAAATAAACAAAATCGACAAGCCTTTAAGCAGGCTCATCAAGAAAAAAAGAGAGAGGACCCAAATAAACACAATCAGAAATGAAAGAGGAGAGATTACAACTGATGCCACAGAAACACAAAGGATTGTAAGACACTACTATGAAGAACTATATGTCAAGAAATTTGAAAACCTAGGTGAAATGGACAAATATCTAGAAAAATATGATCTTCCAAAACTGAATGAAGAAGAAGCATAAAACCTGAACCAACCAATAACAGCAGGTGAAATTGAAGCAGTAATCAAAAAACTCCTGACACACAAAAGCCCTGGACCAGACAGTTTCACAGGAGAATTCTACAAAATATTTAAGGAAGACCTAACCCCTAGCCTTCATAGACTATTCCAAAAAATCCAAAAATAATGGAAGACTCCCAAACTCTTTTTATGAAGCCAGCATCATCCTAATCACAAAACCAAATAAAGGCACAACAAAGAAAGAAAAGTTCAGACCAATATCACGGATGAATATTGACGCTAAAATCCTCAACAAAATATTGGCAAAGAGCATCCAGCAATACATTAAAAAGATCATACACCATGACCAAGTGGGATTCATCCCAGGGATGATAGGATGGTATAATATTTGCAAATCAGTACACGTAATATATCACATAAAGAAAAGTAAAGTAAAAAATCACATGATCATATCAATGGATGCAGAAAAAGCATTCGATACGGTACAGCACCCATTTATGATAAAAACACTCAGCAAACTGGGAATAGAGGGAGCATTCCTCAACATAATAAAGGCCTTATATGAGAGACCTACAGCTAACATCATACATAATGGGCAAAACTAAAATCTTTCCCACTAAGATCAGGAACAAGACAAGGTTGTCAACTATCACCACTTCTATTCAATGTAGTATTGGAAGTTTTAGCCACAGCAATCAGACAAGAAAAGGAAATAAAAGGCATCCAAATTGGAAAGGAGGAAACAAAACTTTCATTGTTTGCGTATAATCTGATAGAGTACATAGAAAATCCTATAGACTGCCAAAAAACTACTCGACCTAATCAATGAATTTGGTAAAACAGCAGGATACCAAGTCAACATCCAGAAATCAAAGGCATTTTTGTATATCAACAATGAAACATCAGAAGCAGAAATCAGGAAAACACTCCCATTTGATATACCAACAAGAATAATAAAATACCTAACCAAGGAGGTACAGTTTCCTGTACTCAGGAAACTACACAACATGGAAAAAGAAATCATGGAAGACACAAACAAATGGAAATATATACCCTGCTCATAGATCAGAAGAATCAACATCATCAAAATGTTCATATTACCCAAACGATTTACAGATTTAATGCAATCCCTATCAAAGCACCAATGGCATATTTCACAGATATAGAACAAACACTTCAAAAATTTATATGGAACCATAAACGACCCCAAATATCAACTGCACTTTTGAGAAAGAAGAGCAAAGCAGGAGGGATCACAATCCCTGATATCAAACTGTATTACGGGGCCACTGTCATCAAAACAACCTGGTACTGGCATAAAAACAGACGGATAGACAATTGGAACAGAATAGGGAGTCCAGAAATAAATCCAGGCTCTGGCCAATTAATTTTTGACAAAGGGAGCAACAACATAAAATGGAGTAAAAACAGCCTCTTCAACAAATGGTGTTGGGAAATCTGGATGGCCACATGCAAAAAAAATAAATAAATAAGAAACTCGAGCACCAATGTACAGCATACACAAAAATAAATTCAAGGTGGATAAAAGACTTAAATATCAGTCGTGACACCATAAAAGTTCTAGAGGAAAACATCGGCAGGAATATTGCAGATATTCTACACAGCAACATCTTCACTGATATGTCCCCTAGAGCAAGGGACATAAAGGAAAGAATAAATAAATGGGACCTCATCAAAATAAAAAGCTTCTGCATGGTTAAAGAAAACAGTATTAAAATTTAAAAAAAGAACCTACCATATGGGAAAACCTATTTGCCAATGATACCTCAGACAAGGGTTTGATCCCCAAAATATGTAAAGAACTCATATGACTCCACTCCAGGAAGACAAAAAACCCAATTAAAAAATGGGGAAAAGACTTGAACAGACACTTCTCCAAGGAGGACATCCACAGGGACAAGAAACATATGAAAGATGGTCAGCATCACTAGCCATCAGAGAGATGCAAATTAAAACCACGATGAGATATCACCTCACACTGGTCAGAATGGCCTTCATAAGCAAATCAACAGACAAGTATTGTAGAGGATGTGTAGGAAGAGGAACCCGTTGGTGGGAATGCAGAATGGTGAAGCCACTGTGGAAAACAGTATGGAATTTCCTCAGAAAACTGAAAATGGAATTGCCTTTTGACCTAGCATTTCCACTGCTGGGATTATACCCTAAGAGCTCTGAAACACCAGTCCAAAATAACCTATGCACCCCAATGTTCATAGCAGCACCATTTACGATGACAAGTGCGGGAAGCAACCTAAGTGTCCAACTGCAAATGAGTGGATCAAGAAACAATGGTACATTTACACAATGGAATTCTATGCAGCAGAGAGAAAGAAGGAGCTTATACCCTTTGCAACAGCATGGATGGAACTGGAGAGCATTATACTAAGTGAAATAAGCCAGGTAGTGATGGACAAATACCATATGATCTCACCTTTAAAGTGGAACATAATCAACAAAGAAAAAATCAAGGAAAATGTAACCAGAGACATTGAAATTAAGAACAATCTAACAATAGCCGAGGTGGGGGCGGGGCTGTGGAGAGAAGGGTTTTCAGGAACTACTGTGGAGGACAATTGACAAAACCAAGGGGGAGGGTGGAAGCAAGGGAGGGAGGTGGGTTTGGATGGTGTCGGGGTGAGGTGAGGGGAAAAATGCAGGCAACTGTAATTGATTAACAATAAAGTAATTTAAAAATTAAAAAAATAAAGTGATTATTGATATATAGATATTTATTGCCATTTTACTCTTTTAGCTATGTTTTTCTCCTCTTGCTCTTTCTTCTCCTGTTTCTCCTTCTCCTCCTCCTCCTTCATTTTCTCAAAGGCACTTTAACATTTGTTTTAATACTGGTTTCATGGTAACAAATTCCTTTAATGCTTTCTTTTCTGGTTAGCTCTTTATTTCTCCTTAAATTTTAAATGATAGCCTTGCTGGGTAATGTAGTCTTGGTTGTAGGTCTTTGCTTTTCATCACTTTTAGTATTTCACGCCCATCCTTTCTGGCCTGAAAATTTTCTGTTGAAAAATCAGCTGTCAGTCTCATGGGAGCTCACTTGTAGGTAACTGTCTTGGTGCTTTTAAGATTCTTTCATCTTTAACCTTTGTCATTTTGGTTGTGATGTGTCTTGATGTGGACCTCTTTTGGTTCATCTTGTTTGGAACTCTCTGAGTTTCCTGGACTTGTGTGTCTTATTCCCTTGCCAGATTAGGACATTTTTTGGTTATTATTTCTTCAAAAAGTTTCTCATTCTCTTACTTTCTGTCTTTTCATTCTGGTACCCCTATAATGCAGATATTGTTATGCATCATGTTGTACTGAAATTCTATTAAACTATTCTCATTTCTTAAATATTTTTTTCTTTCTGTTGTTCTTATTGGGTGTTTTATTCTACCTTGTCTTCAAATCACTGATTCAATCCTCTACTTCATTCAACCTACTATTCCTTCCAGTATATTCTTCATTTAAGATATTGTATTCTTCATTTCTAGCTGGTATTTATGTCCTTTTCCATGCGGCTGAAATTAATACATTCTCATTAATTTCCTTATCATTCTCACTAAGTTCCTTGAGCATCCTTGTAACCATTTTTCTAAACTCAGTTAAGTTCTTTGACCTCATTTCATTTAGCCCTTTTTCTGGAGATTTCTCCTCTTCTTTTATTTGGGGCACGTTTCTTTGTCTTCCCATTTTGCATGCCTCTGTGCATTTGTTTGTATGTATCAGACAGGTATGCTGTAGTTGCCAGGGTCAGGCCAGCAGAGTTTATCAGGCCCAAACAGTCCACGTTTTGGCTGTGTAAATGAAGGGCTCTGTATGAATTGGGCATGTGAGGAAAAAATGCCCCAGGCTTAGAGCCATACAACTCAGTCTGTCCCACATTCTGCAATGAGCCCCATCTGAGCATGGTGGGGCTGCCAAGAGTTGGGAGAGTGGGGCTAGAGGGTCTCATGTGAGGTGGGGGTGCCTATTAGGCTTGGGGGACCATGGGTGGAGTGGCTCCTGCCCCAAAACCACACACTCACTTACTGACAACCCCCTAAGTCTGCCCAGACCTCTACATACCAACCCAGGGAGCTGACTCCTCAGCTGGGAGCAAGCTCTGCAGGGTGGGTCAGCAGGAAGTAGAGAAGACGGGGCTATTGTATTCCTCCAGGCTGTTGCATTATGGAGGGGAGTGCTCCACCCAAAGAAGATGGTGTTTGCAATGTGAGAGCAGGACTCATCTCAGGGATCTTGGCTGCTGTCTCTTTAGCCGTATCCCCAGAGCAGCAAACCTGTTTTCCCTCACATGCCTCTAGTCTGCTCTGCCCTCCCTCCACTGGAGCACAGGGTGAGTGGCTGTGAATGAGATTTTGTGCATTGGCTCTTTAAGAGGAAACTTGTGTTTCTGGCAGACTCCACCCTGTCCCTGATTTTCACAGCCAGATGTTATGTGTGCATATCTTCCTGGCTCTGGTGCTCTGGGTTGGAGAGCCTGGCTTGGGGTTGAGACTCCCATGCTTCTCAGGGGCAACCTCCATAGCTGAGATGTCCCTGTAGAATCTCAGCTGTAGTCCATGAGAGCAGAGCCAGCCCTTTTTGCATCTCCACCTTTCCTACCAATCTCAATGTGGCTTCCTCTGTAAATCTTTGTTTATAAGACTTTTCTTCAGCTAGTCTTCTGTTGGTTATTAAGATTGAATGTTCTATAATTTAGTTGTATTTCCAGGTTTGTCTTCAAAGTAGATGAATGTACCTTCCACCTGCACTGACATCTTGGATCTCTCCATCTCACTTTTTAAAGACAAGGAAAATGTGCTACAATAGAAAAACAACCCAGCGAGAATGATGCCCAGAGGTTTACAGCCACATTAGGTAATTTTTCCAAGTCCTTTGTGTTCTTGAGTTTCAGTTCTCCTGGTGATGCTTTTCTCAAGTTCTTTGTACACTGTTTTGTCTTTATCCTATTATCTCTAGGCTGCTTCTTAGAAAGAACATGCTCCATTCTAAGTACCATTTTACTTTAATACCCCACAACTTTCTTGCTTCTTTCTCCATTCCTGTGAAATCTATCTTCTCATCCAACAACACCATTAGTCTTGGATGTTGAAACATTCCAGTCTCAAATCCACTTGCAACCTCTTTGTCATCCTAGGTGTAGATAAGCTTAAACTCTGCTTTTATGGCAGCCATCGTGGCAGGACAAAGTATAAAACCCATGTGATGCATCAAAATTTCTCTGAAAAGAAAGTTGGTCTAATGGATAGACCATCAGACAATCACTTCCTGGCTGTTTGATTACTGATAGGTCACTTCACCTTTCTGAGTCCCGGTTTCCTATCTGTAAACATGAAGATAGCACAACTGTCCCTGCTGTGGTTTGGAAAGTCTTATTCAGGATAAAACTTGTGTGCTGTTGAGATCAGATCCTGAAGCACCATGGGAGAACTGCACAATTGGTAGTTTTTCAGCAAGGAGAAATCACCATGCCTGGCCAGGGTGCATTCCACTCCAAGGCTGTAGAGCACTAAGGGATGGGGACAGAAGAAGTCCCACACTGACCCCTTGCCTTTGGTATCCCTGTGCCTCAAGAAACCTAGTTTCCGTGAGAGCCTGCAACTGCCTGGCACGTGGCCACAAAACATGTCTCATTTGGTGAAGCCTTTTAGTTGTCTTCAGTTCTTCCTGTACTGGAGTTTTTTCTATCCTCTGACTCACTATGAGAACTGAAATATTTTCTACCTCACCTTCCCACAGATTTAATCTTTCACTAAGCCCTGTAGATTCTACCTCCTAAAAGTCTCTGCAATAGTTTACTTCCTTCACATCTGTCCAAGCTGTTATCAGTTCTTGCCTAGACTGGATCAGGACATACCCCCTTCTCCCACTGACAATGCTCTTCTTGTTTCCTGCTCATGGGTCCCTCCAGTCCAGTCTTCACACAGCACCAGCAGGAGTGATCTATCTGCAACTTTATCTGCTCCTCTGACTCTTCTACTTAAAACTCTTTAATGACTCCCTGGGTGCTCTTCATAGGGGAAGTTCAGATTTCTCCATGTGGCTTACAGACCCTACATGGTGTGGCCTCTATCTGCCTAACTGGTATCATCTTTAAACAACTCTCCTCCATCACACTCCACAGTTCAGCCATATTGGACTTCTTCCAGTTGCTCCAACAAAACAGTGCATTTTCTCAAGGCTTTCACATATTCTTTTTCTCCTAACCTTGAACAGTCTTCCTCTTCCTGGATAACTTTTATTCATCTTGAAGTCTCAGCTAAGATTTCACTTCCTCTGGGAAAGCTCACCCCAACCCCCACTGGCTGAATTAGGTACAGCATGAGGTTCCCCTTCCATTTTGTGACTCATTGTCACAGCACTCAACACACTATATTATAATTACTGTTTACCTTAGCTAGACTTGGTGTTCTGTGAGATCTGGGGCCATGTCTCTTTAGCCCCAGAGCCTAGTACAGTACCCAGCATGTAGCACATTGCTGTTTCACAATGTGGTCTTTATCCACTTATTTCCCTGCATTCCAGGCCCTTTCACCTCATCGGAGGGCTTTCTGATCCCCTGACACACTAGACATGGATAATATATATCTCTTTGCCTATTATTCACACTGGTCTTTGTGGCTGGAATGCCCTTGTCCACCCCTCCCCTTTTTACCTAACACACTGCAATTTGTTGTGTAAGTCTCAGCTCAAATTTGATTCCCATTGTGAAGTCTGTGCCTGAAGGGGATCATTAAAATAAAGATTTATTCCAGGCAGGATAATTCTTAGCTCATTCTTCATCATTAATTCTTTATTATTCCAACTCCAATGTCTAGCAGCCTTCATCACCTCAACAGCCAGAAAACCCCTCCTCTGGGCTTTTCCAACTCTTTGCAGCACCTCCATTATAGCATTTTCTCAAGACTGTGGGTGGTGGGTTTTTGTTTGGTTGGTTGTTTTAATTTATTTTCATTTAAGATTTTTTTTTCTGGAGGAGGTAAGAAGACATAGTGTGACCTTAGCCCTCTACCCCCAGCTCCTTGTAAGGGAAATTTGGCTCATTTCTTCAATTAAATGAGACATGAATTCTGACTCCTCCCCTATCCTTTGTCTTCTCCCTGACAGTGTGCCCATTCACTACTGAGAAGCATCATTTTTCCAATTAGCCTTTGTTTGGAAACTGCTATTGCACCTGGGCAGCTTTTAGTCCCTGCCTGTGGTAGGAAGCCTGGTCATGAGAAAGGAAGACTGACCCAGGAGTCTGGAGTCCCCAGTGCTATCCCATCTTTGCCCTCTATCCGAGTGTGAATGTGAACAACTTTCTTTCCTTTCTTGGGTCTACGTTTCCTCATCTTTTGAATAATAAGGGGTTTAATTTAATGTTTTGTTACTTAATTTGTGGTCCACGTATAAGGAGCATGGAGCCTCAGTGGGTAGCTTGTTAGAAATGTAGAGTCTGCTCCCCCACTAAACCTCATTAATCAGAAACTGCATTTGAGGGACTTCTGCCAAGATGGCAGCATAGGTGGTCGCACTCGCTGCCCGCACATCCAGAGTGTCTAAACAACGAATGCAGTAGCGAAAAATTAAACAACCAGAACGGACAGAATCGAACTGAAGGGAAGTCCGACACCCAGGAGGTTGGAGAGGATGAACATCCAGGCCGGTAAGCGGGGCAGTACCGGGTGGAGGAACGGAGTGAGTGAGAGGCAGCTCTCACGGAGGGACTCACGCCGCCAGTGCCTGAACAGGGCGTGGCCCCGAACAACAGGTGAATCCCACAAGCCGGCGACGCTGCCGGAGAGAGGCCAGGGCTGAGCCAACAGAACCCAGTCTGGCAGAAAAGGCGGTGGGGAACTGGGGAGCAGAGGAGTGACGGGAGCCCGCGGTGATCGGAGGCCGCCATTGCTTCCTCCCAGGCCCCATCCCCAGAGGCAACGTCATCCAAAAAGCGACCCAGGTTGCAGGCACCTGCCAGCTGACAAGTGCACCGGGATAAAAAGAATGAAAATGGCCAAAATGAAAGATCAGAACAAATTACAACTAACGGATGATGACATAGTCAACCTATCAGATGCGCAATTTAAAATGCTTGTAATCAAATTGTTAACAAAACTGGAAGTTAGGTGGACACAAATAGTTGAACAGATGAAGAATACGATAAGGATAATGGAGGAATATTTACAGGGAACCAACAGGGAAAAAAAAGGAGGTTGGATCTCAAACCAATGGGATGGACCAGAAGGAAGAAACAAGAATTCAAAAAAATGAGGAGGGTCTCAGGAACCTCAGAGACATTTGTAAACGACCCAATATCTGGATCATAGGGCTGCCAGAAGGACAAGAGGAACACCAAGAAATTGAACGTATTTTTGAACAGATAATGAAGGAAAACTT
>PVJI01029319.1:0-15435 GCA_004026765.1 Micronycteris hirsuta
CGCTCCTCCGCTCGGTTCTGCCCCGCTTACCGGCCTGGATGTACGTCCTCCCCAACTTCCTGGGTGTCGGACTTCCCTTCAGTTCGATTCTGTCCGTTCTGGTTGTTTATTTTTCGCTATTGAGTTCGTTGTTTAAACTCTCTGGTTGTGAGCGGCGGTGCAGTGCGTCCACCTACGCCGCCATCTTGGCGGAAGTCCCCCCTCTTCGCATTTCTGATGCCAGGACCAAGTGCGCATTCTTGGCCCAATAGGGTTATATTTAATAGTGGTAAAATATACATAACATGATATTTAAGAGCTTCACCACTTGTAGGGGTCCGATTCGGTGCATTCCCAGTGTGGTGCGGCAGCAGCTCTGCCTGTGCTTCAGACTTCCTTACCCTCCCCGCTCGGTCGGTAACGGCTCTCCCCGCCCCTTCCTCCCAGCCCTGGCCGCCTCTGTCCCACTTTCCGTTTCTATAAACTTACCTGCTCCAAGGACCTCACGGAAGGGGCGCCACGCGGTGATTGTCTGTGTCTGGCTTACTTTACTTCCCGCGTTTTCAAGAGCCGTGCCCATTGTGGTGTATTTCACAGTTCCATCCCTTCTCATAGCTGTGTGGTGTTCCATCGAGTCCTGCACCTACCGCCAGGCTGGCCCTCGGAAGGCAGCCCTGCTCCCTGCGTTGGTCCCTGCTCAGGCTTGGGTGCAGCCATCATCCTTGGCCTTGAGGCCAGGCTTCTGTGCCGTCACAGGCCTGAGGACGCAGCGGACCTCTTGCTGGCCCACCCCTCTGACTCTAGGTTGGAGGGAATCTTGGGGGAAATATGAAAGAAGCCAAGAGCAGGTTACTTCCTGGATTCTGTGAAACTCCGATAAGATGCTAACCCACACTGAGTAGAAAGTCTATTTGGTGATAGACAGCTAGTCCCACAGAGCCACCCTCTGCCCTGTTGCCATGGGGACAGTGGGAGGTGACTGCTCAGTTCTGTCCAGGTCTGGCTGGTGTCCCTGCAGAGCTGAGAATGGCCGACCTCCCAGGTTAGTTAGTGAGATGTGGCATCACGCCCCCGGCCACGGCCGGCGCTCCTCTGGACTCACAGCACGCGCGGGGCCCCCACCAGTGAAAGCGTGGTTGGGTCACGGCGCTCATGTTGCTGTTATCTGACCATAAATCACTGAGCATTCAGCCTCAGAAGGACCCACGACTCCTCTTCCCAACAGGTGAGTAAACTGAGGCCCCTCAGCCAGTCGTTACTTATCACAGCTGCGACCCCCTCATGTGCTCCTGATGCCTCTGTTGTCCCCGACTGACAAGTAGGTCTGGGGCAACCTGCAGTCAGGGGGCCCCAGATGCACAACCGGAGGGTTGCTCCTTTCCACTCAACAGTGTCACCAGCGGGTGGGTCGGAAAGACCCGTCTCGCTCCTGAGCCAGGGGCGGTATCATGCTCTCCAAGGGCCGCTCGTGCTCCTCACTGTCCGAGGAGACGAATAACGAAGTCCAGCAGAACCCTGTGCGCCTGGTCACTCGGTGTGGAGGGTGTCACGTTACACACGAGAGCACAGGACACAGAAAAGCCTGCCAACGAACTGTCCTCACTGACAGAGCAGCCACATTGGGGAAGACAAATCAGATAGAACTGGGTTCCCTGCTGGTGACGTGACCCAGCCGTGGAGCCTTCAACACACAAAGATTTATTATCTCGTTTAAAGGTTCAGAGGTGGGTGCTATGAACTGAATGTTTGTGTTCCCCGCCCCCCAAATTTATATGTAAAAATCTGATCTCCTGTGTGGTGGTATTTGGAGGCGGGACTTTGGGAGGTCATAAGGTCACGAGGGCGGAGCCCTCATGAATGGGATTAGTGCCCTTAGGAGAATTCAGAAAGGTGCCTCAGACTGTTATGTCGCTTACTGGTTGACAAGAAAGAAATGAAGCATTCAAATTAGAAAGGAAAAGGTGAAATGACCATTACTGTCAGATGTTATCGTTGTTTAGTTGAAAAACCCAAAAAGACCACCGCCGCCACCACCAAACCTGTGTAAATATTAGGTAACTGAGGAGCGTGGCTGTGTAAAATTAGTGTATAAACATGCAGCATCGTCTAGGATGAGTTGTATATTTTGTAAATATCTGTGTAGGAAAAGGGTCTAGGTACCCAGGCCTGCGTGTCCATGTGGATTCTTTCAGGAGGGACCCCCAAGAAAGGGGTGACACTGGTTGCTTTTGGGGAGACAACTGGTAGACCAAAGGTATTTCTAGGTTTAGAGCTGAAATTTAATAATGGGGACCCTTTCTTTTGCTCCACAGAAATATCAGGGTGACAGGCAATCAGCTAGGAAGAAAAAAAGTCCAAGGAAAAGTTTATTTTACAAAATAATGGAAATAGGGGAGGGCAGGGTGTAAGGGGACTAAAGGGTAATGGGAAAAAATACAATAAGGATTAAATAAAATAATAATAATGAAGGAAAGGAGCCCCGACCGGCTGCTCAGCTGGTCACAGTGTCACCCTGTAGGCTGAAGGCTCAATCCCCGGTCCCAGCTCACTCAAGAGTCAACCAATGAGGAAGAGCAAATCGGCATTTCTCTCTCTAAAATCAATAAATAAAATTTTTTTTAATAAAAGCTATTTTTATTTTTTATTTTTTAAAATATTTTATTTATTTATTTTTAGACAGAGGAGAAGGGAGGGAGAAAGAAAGGGAGAGAAACAGCAATGTGTGGTTGCCTCTCACATGGCCCTCACTGGGGACCTGGCCTGCAACCCAGGCATGTGCCCCGACTGGGAATCGAACCGGGACCGCTTAGTTCCCAGCCCGTGCTCAATCCACCGAGCTACACCAGCCAGGCAATAAATAAAAATTTTTAAAAGTAATGGAAAGAAGGCTGCTATGTGCTCGGAATTCAGAGCAAGGGGGCTTTCGTGGAGGGAGGAGAGATGGCAGGCTTCTGGCCGGGGGAGCTGGAGGCAGGCAGGGAGCTGGGGGCCCTGAGCTCTTTCTGCCGGGAAGAGGAAGTGACTGGGGGAGGGGCAGGTTGGACGACAGCGCTCCCTAAACGCAGATCTCCAGTTACCTTCGAACGGTGCTCTTCCTGCTCTAGGTTTCCTGAAGGCACTGTGGAACAGGCTGATGTGTTTGGGACTGTGGAATTAATGGCAAAAAAAAAAAATCATTCGGGGACCATTCTAAAGGCAGAGCATTCATTTGGGGACATTTTTTTTTCTTTTGCGAGAAAACATGTATTCGCTCTTGAAGCTTTAAAAGCTTTTTTATGCTCTTGCATTAAGCGGTGTCGTTAATGGAATGAGAGCTTTTCCCTCCAGTAATGGCCTATTACCGCTTCAGAAGTTGACATCTTTTGAAACGCCACGGCTTCTCCCTGCCAGGCCCGATTCCATCGTTGATGGGGGTCGCCCGAATTTCTAAGTGCGGTGGCCAGACTTTTTCTTAAATGTGGAAAACTGCACAGCCGCCTGGAATGACCCTGACTCGCTGATGCCTTTGAAGAGAATGCAAAGCTGCGGGCCTTTCTGCAAAGGCTTTGAGGCCTGGGTGGTTCTCTGGCCTGCCGTTTGCCGGTGCCCCCGTGAAAGGCCATCGGGCCAGAGAGCCGGCCTTTGGTGAAGGCCTAGATTCACGGAGAACTTGCACTATGAACTTGAGGGAAGAGCCCAGCCCTCTCCCAGCTCAGTTTTCTCATCCGTTGGAAGGTCCCTGGGAAGATGAAACGCAGACCCATGTATGCGACCTGGCAAGGGGGGGGGGCCCGAGGCCTGTGCCCACTTCTGGTTTAGGGTAACAGCTCCCCCCCCCCCAGAAAGCATCTGGGGAACTGAAAAAAAAAAAAAAAAAAAAAACAGACCCAAACACGCAAAATCCCTGCCACCACAATCCCAGTGGCTGCCCGCCCTGATGCCTGTGGTTCTGTGCCACCAGTCTGTGTGTCTGGGTTGGGGGCCCGCCGGTTCAGAATGTGAAGATACAAAACTGTGCCCCCCGACGGGGCTGTCACTGGGGACAGGGCATTGAGGCGCACTCAGCAGAGAGCCGATTCTGTCCCAGAACCACGGCACTGCCGGAAAACCTGCCTTAGAATTCACCACTGCGGGAGGAATTTCCTCAAAACTGAGTATAAGCTGAGACCCAAACCGTGAGTATGACCAGGAGGTAACTTTCAAACAGAATCCATTTCTACTGAACTCCAACCTGGCTGGAACTCTCCCGTGGTTTGGGGGAACTTGGTCAACACGAAGTTCTCCAGAGAAGGCCTCGGAGGGGTCATTGTCCCTTGGGGAAGCTACCTGGCTACCCTGAAGGTCCCCAGCAGGTAATGGCGACCCCGGCCGATGCCCGCACATCTGGAGGGTGACCCTCATTAACAATGCTCCCAGGGTCACTCACGCCCAGCAGCAGGCGAGCGGCCTGTGCCCAGACCCGACCCCAGCGTGTGCGGAGGTCCACGGCCCATCGTCCAGCACGAACTGTTACATAAAACGGCCTATTTGACCTGGGTGACTAGAAGGCCTGTGCTGGCCCATGACCCCTCCCCACGAAGCTCACCCGCCTCTCCCCTGCAGGGCGAGACCCAGGCCATGAGGGTGGCGTGTATTTCCATACACTGCTGGGCTTCTCCTCGGGCCTGGGGGCCTGCACACCAGCACAGCCCCTTAGGCAGGGTGGGCCTGGAGCAGACTTGGGGCCATTTGGGCAGGAATTCTGGAAGCCTGCACCCCTGGAGCAGGGCCTGGAGGGGGCAGGACCTGTGCTCTAGGTGGGCACATGTCCTTGAACCCCACCCACGTGGGTGGTCATAATGTGGGGCCCAGGGTGGTATCCACGGGCAGAGGTGACTTTATTGGAGCAGCGGGGGCAGGGAAGGGCCATCCAGGACATGGCGCGGGGGGCACTGCCCAGGATCCCTGAACAGTTGATGGCAGTGGGGGTGAGACTTAGTGACATGATCCTGGCAGCTGAGAAGCTGGATTTGAAAGAGGGCTTCGAAGACAAGGAGAATTATCCACACAAAGGAGGGAGCACGATGGGGAGGGAATTTTAGACCGTGGGACACTCTGTGCAAATGGACAGAGGTGAGAGGGAACCCCACCCGACTCTGACTGACACGGGTGTGGGTGGGTGGGGGCGCAGGGCGGGGTGAGTGCTGAGCCCCTGTGGGCATCACCCCGAAGTGGACGGGGACAGGGAAGGGCGTTTATTAGTACAATGGAGCCGGCAGCATACAGAGGAGGCAAAGTCAGAGCCTCTTGGGAATGCATTTTCTCACACACACACACCACGTGCTCTTATAAAGCGGGCGTCGTCCCCACAGCTGCAAATTCCGTGTCACAGACTCTTCTGCTGCAGCCGCGGCACTAAACCCGTCGGATGCTGTCAAGTTAGAAGCGTCCCATTATTTTTATTTGTTATTTTTTTTTAAAAAGCTACAGAATAACAAAGAAACTGAGTTCCTGCAAGAATTTTGTTTTTAAGAGCTGTTTTTATAGCACTGGGAGCTTTCATGAGCTTTGCAAGCCACAATATTGTTCCAAATAAATGCATCCAAGTGCTGCTCCAGGATGTTAAGGACAAAGAGCACAGAAAGCTTTCCTGTTCTCATTTTCACTTATGTGCTCCCACAGGCTTTTAGCGATGCCATGGGCGGTATGAATCTGAACAGCGCGGGCCCCTGGAGGGGAGGAAAATGTGAATTTTGAATATGGCTTTTCAACAAAATGAAATAGAATTTAAATCCATTATCATAAACTCCGCGGGGCATACCTATTGTCTTGGTGCCTCAGAAATCCTTTGTGAAGACCATGCTGTTGGATTGAAACTCCTCGCTTATAGCAACTAAAAAAAAGGAAATGGTGCAGGGGAGAAAAGTGCTGGGAACCCAGTAAAGGAGAGTAAGTAGGGGGCTCCTCGTTTCAAATCCATCTCTCTCTCATCTTGGCTGATTTTGTCTAAATGCCCACTCTGCCCATAGGATTCAAAGGAGGCCAAGTCCAGTCACCTGGGTCTTGTTCTCCTTGCTCATGATTGGTTTAGGTTATGAGTACAAGAAACAACTCTGGCCAATGGTAGCTTTTGGTTTGGATGTGAAGCCTGTGGTTCAGATGTGATGCTGAGACAGCGGCAGCCGTCTTGCCACCGTGAGGAAGACTAGCCTAAAGACAGAGCAACCTGCTGAGTGTATCAAAGTGGGGGGTGGAAAGAACTGGGGTGTCTGGAGATGTTATCAAATCACAGCATTAACCAATTCTGGACCTATTTTACCTTGGCAAGTTTTATTAGGCAAGATAATGCTTTTTTTTTAAAATTTTGTTTAAGATTTTATTTATTTATTTTTAGAGAGAGGAGAAGGGAGGGAGAAAGAGAGGAAGAAACAGCAATGTATGGTTGCCTCTCACATGGCCCTCACTGAGGACCTGGCCCGCAATCCAGGCATGTGCCCTGACTGGGAATCGAACCGGGACCCTTTGGTTCCCAGCCCGCGCTCAATCCACTGAGCTACACCAGGCAGGGCGCTTTTTTTTTTTTCTTTCTGCTATGGATAGCGTCCTCACCAATAGAGAAAGAAAGGACTTTTTAAAACAAATCCCTCCACCTCTCTCTCCTTCCTGGATCTTCAGGCATGTATGTAGTCACGCCATAAGGTGAGCATGGAAGTCACATGGGGTCTCCTGGAGCCTCGTGGAGGTCGTTGACTTACGGAGGATGCAGGGAAGTCTGTCACTGAGGACAACACAGGAAGGCCGGAGAGGTCAGCTCAGACATCTTATCCTCCAACCTGACGTACTGTCCATTGTCACACCTACACTCTCCGTAGTGTGACGCTGTGCAAGGAGCACTGGACTGAATTGTAGATTCTTCTTTCCACGGCCTCCATGAGTGAGCTTGTGCAGGGCACTGTGGCTTCTCCGGGGCTTCGTCTTCTCACTTGCAGGAAGGAAGGTTTGAGGAACAGTACCTTTGGGGTCCCTTCTGGCTCTCACAGTGAGTGACTCTGGAGCCCTGTACCCCACTGCTGTCTGGGAGTATCACAGCACTGCCCGCCCCTCCCCTCCAAGGGGAGGAATCCTCTCTGTGAGCGTGTTTCTCCGCAAGTAGAGGTGTGCGGCCCAGAGTATTTGGACCTGGGTTAAGTCCTGATGAGATTCTTCCCTTGGAAGTTCAATCTGTATTTCCTGGGGCTTTGGGGTAACGCTGACCTGGGAACCGCAGCAGGGCTGGGAAGTGTGGTTGGCCGTGTCATTTTGTCAAGGATGTCACCACATGAACAGGGGCAGTATGTATACAGTGGTGCTCAAACAATCCCATTTTATTCCTATAGGTGTTATATACCTGGGCCAGCATTATGCCTGGTGCCTTTCTTTGCTCAGGACTTTTCTACCTGCTGTTCATTGTGAAGAAAGCTGTGGCTCATGAGGTGGCAAACCCTCAAGGGCGGCCCGAGTCTCATTGGTCCCTGTTGGTTCCACGCGCCGGGCCCTTGAGGGTCCAGTGCGTGTTAGCAGGACCGACCAAAACGTGGTGAACTGTCAGGGCCTGCAGTCAGCTGTTGGCTCCAGGAATGAGACAGGAGTTTCCCGGGTCACGGATGGTGGTCTTCTCCCTGTGTCCTCATGTGATGGAAGAAGCAGGCGACCGAGCTCTCTGGGGTCCCCTGTATAAAGACACTGATCCATTTGTGAGGGTGGAGCCCTCTGAAAGACCCCCCTTCCTCAGACCAGCAACTGAGGGTTAGGGTTTCAACATACACATTTGGGGAGACACGAACATTTAACCCACTGCATTTATGAACCACTTACTATGTGCAGGGCGCAGGGCTGGAGGCCATGAAGCCCTCCCTGGCAAGCCCACCCTGAAACGGGGCCAGTCCCAGCCTCTTCCTTCCCTGACGTCATCACCACAGTGTGCGGTCACAAGTTTGTGGGGTCATCCGAGTGATGGACGGTCAGATCTCTGCAGGCGGCGGCCCCATCTGGGTGGGCTGCGCGGGGCGCTTGGCCCACAGCTCAGTGCCTGGGAACTCAAGGAACTTTAAAAAAAAAAGGTTTTATTTATTTATTTTTAGAGAGAGGAGGGAGAGAGAGGGAGAGAAACATCGATGTGAGAGAGACACATAGGTCCATTGCCTCTCGCACGCTCTCGCACGTGCTAGGACTGGGGATGGAGCCTGCACCCCAGGCACGTGCCCTGACCGGGGATCCAACCTGCGATCTTTCTACTTTGTGGGACAATGCCCATGGAGCCACCCGGTCTGGGCAGAGCTTGGTGAGCTTTTTGAACAAATGAGTGAGTTGTTGAGGAGATGCTGGCGTAACCCGGTCGATGACCAGGGCTGGTCCCCTGGGGCAGGACCTCCTTTGACAAGGACTTCTGTTCCAGAGATACATCCGAGGACTTGAATAAGTCCTTCTGTAGTCCCAGGCAGAGATCCTGGTTTAAAATATCCGGGATTTGTATATTTTAAATTCAAATTTCTTCGGTCTTTGCTTGGTGTTTTGACCTTAAACTAAAGCGCCTACACAAATGTCAGGCTGGTGTCTGTTGGCGAGGTGGGGGACATCGGCGCTTTGGGGACAAGCCTGTGTGTTCGCTGTGTGGGGAGGAGGGAGCCCGTAGGCTTTGTTCTGAGTGGGCAGAGTGTTCTGGAACCCCCGGAGGAGACAGACAGGTGCTCCACAGGCTTAGTCACGGGAGGAACTTCTCTGTCACCTGTTTCCTTCCCGTCATCATTCCCAGGTACCTCCTCTGTTGGGAAAAGCTCAGTGAAATGGGACATTCACTCTGTTTGATTGAATGAAGGAGCTTCCTGGGGGGGCGCCGTTATGGTTAAATGGTAAATCTGGATTTGGGGGGAAATGAGGGTGTATCCTTGATGAAACTGTAATACCTGACAGGCTTCCTGGCCACGCTCATACCCTGCAGACTCCGTTTGTCCTCTCTGCTCAGTGGCCACCATGTGGCCACACACGGGGGGGTGTGGCTCGCTCTTCCTTTCGGAGGGCTGGATCAGGGCCCCCTTAGGACAGCCCTATGCAGGTGAACACCATGGGGGGGGCGGGGAGTGGAGGGACGCTGGGGAAACCCTCAGAGAGCACTCCCGCCCCCTCAAGCACCAGGGCCGGCTACTGCCAGTCCGTGGAGGCTCACACAGGAGGTCCCGCGTGAAAAGGGAAGATACTGGGGTGTTATGTGGCCTAAAATCTACAGACAGCAAATGCTATTAATTACCTGAAAATTTAAGTGGGATGGATTTTTAATCTTACTTAAAGTTCACGCTGTCTTTGGATACCTGGGTAAAAATCCTTTGCTTTTCTGTCAAAATCTCTAACGCACACTATACAACCTCATACTCACACCCCAAGAGCCAGTATGAGTTCTCCGGGTTCCTAAGCAGATATTACAAAATCCATTTGCAGAAGAATCTACTCTACCACGTCTCCACTGTTCTCATTATGTGGGGAAAAAAAACACCTTTGGGCCCTTTGAATGCTTTCCCTGGAGAGCATCTCCAGGTTAGCAGGAGTAGTCTGGTCCCCCAGCTGGAGTGGTACGAGTGGAATTAAATATTTTAAAAAGATGTCTTGATAGTTGTCGAAATTCCTGGGCCTCTGCTGTGACTTGACAGCTTGGTAATTGCTTTTATGCTAATTTGACTGGATCCTCTGACGGTTTTCATGAAACTCTGAGACTTGCTGATTGAGGGGGAGGGCTTGGGAGGGCGCTGTAACTCTCCCTGGGGCCTCTCTCACAGCACCTGTGCTCGGCCCCTCGCGGGGGCGGGGCTAGGGCTGGGGAGGGGGCGTGGCCTGAGGAAAACCCGCCGCAGGGGGCGCGCCCTTCAGAAGCGCTGGGGACCTACTGCCCAGCGGTCGCAGGCGGCTGATTTCACAGAGAGGAAGTTTAAGTTGTAGCTGGTTCTTATCTTCTCTGGGCTGCTGACTGGCTGAGTGACTTCAGGAAAATTACTTGACCTCCCTGGGTGTGTGTCCTCATCTACAAAACGCAAAGAACGCACCTACGTTAGGGCGCTGAGCGCATATAAGGAATGGATGCGCTTCAGGGCCCATGGCGGCGTGACGACGGTGTTTGAGAAACACTGGCTGCCTTTTTCTTTCTCCCTCTAAGCGATTGTGAGGCTGTTTTCGGCCGCTTTGCTGTGTTGCTTCCTTCTCCCCAAGCACGTCAAGGACACGCATGTGATGGGGGGCCTCGGAGCCCCACTCTGTGCTGGGTGAGCTCAGAGAAATGAAGGAGCGCAGCCCCCACCCGCAAAGGTCTGGGCGATGGAGGCAGGGGGGTGACCGGTGGCCCCAGGGGCGGTGAGGTCGACGTCCAGGTGTCCCGCGGGCCCCTTCCGATGGGATGGCCGGTAGGAGGCGATCAGAAAGCTTCAGTGGACCCCTTCACCCACCGCAGCGGCACATTCCTGCCCTCCCCTGTGGTCACGCTTTTCTAGAAACAAATCCCCGGGAAACAGAGCCCTGAGTGGGAATTGGTGTCTCCTTCCTCCTTTCCAAACGCGCCCCTTCCCACCGTGGGAACTCAGAATGAGTTTTTCTGCGAGAAATGAAGTGTAGCAGGTAATGGTACACAAGGAAAAAACCCTCGTTATGTTGTTACTCATTATTCACATGGAGAAGGGGCAGAAACTTCACTTTGGTCAATTCAAGGTCTCTTCTTTCTCCCTGGGGTGTCCCAGGCTCGGGTCCTTGTGTCCGGTCAAAGCGCTAGGAGGTGGCTCGAGAGCCCAACTCAGGGGCTTTCTTCACAGAGGGAGGGAGTCCAGCTTTGCAGTTCCCTCTGTGCGGAGTGGGAGCAACGCCAGGCCCCTCCCGGGACACCTTCCCAGGGGAACTGCGTCTATTTGTGCAGGGTGGGGGCTACAGACGCCTGTTTCGTTTTTCAGTCGATTGATTTTGGAATGATTTGGGATTTACAGAAAAGCTGCAAAGGTATAGCATAGGGAGCGTCTGTTCACCGTCCCCAGGAACCACCCCCTCACCTTGTCTTGTGTTTGAAGGCTGACTACTGCCCACAGCAGCCAGCCGCGGCCCGCATCTGAACCACACCGGTTTTTCCATTCATGCCCTCTTTCTGTTCCAGGAGCCAGTCCAGGGCACTGCGCCCGGTGAGTTGTCACAGCTCCCGGGTCTGCTCTGGTCTGTGACAATTCCTCGTTCTTACCTTTGCCTTCCCCCCAGTTCCCTTGTTCAAGTTTTGGTACTATACAGAGAGGCTATAGGGAGGGCATAAACATCCCCGTTCTAGCTATTTTGAAGGGTGCCGTTCTTCCACATTAAGCACATTCACAGAGTCGCCCTGCCCTCCGCAGAACTTCTTTATTGTCCCAAACAGAAGCCTTGAACCCATTACAAGTGACTCTTCAAGTCCCTTCCTAGGCCCCAGGTCACCTCAGTGCGACTTTCTGTCTCTGTGAATGGGACTACTCCAGGCACCTCATAGAAGGGGAATCCTACAATAGCTTTTTTTTTTTTTTTTTTGCATCTGGGCGATTTTGTTTAGCACGTTTCCAAAGTTCATCGATGCTGTGGCATGTATACACATTTCCTTCCTTTTTTCAGCCGAATAATGTTGCATCGTATGTACACAGCACATTCTGTTCACCCTTCGATCTGTTCATGGACGCTTCAGTGATTTCAGCCGCGCGCCCTTGTGAGTAATGCTGCTTCGAGCGTGGGTGGACGCGCACTGCTTTGAGGCCCCGCCTTCAGTTCCTCTGGGTGTTTCCCGCGGAGTGGGATTACTGGGTCATGGGCCAAGTCCACGTTCATCCCTTCGAGCTCCCTCCGTACTGGTTTTCACACTCCCTCTTTTTCAACACGCTCGACCATCTTATACCTGAGGAAGCATACAAGAATATTCACAGTGACATGAATGGTAAAGAGAAAAAGAATCACTGAAGAAAACCCAAACGTCCGTTGACGAGAGGATGCATAAACAAACTGTGGCATTTTTAGACAATACAAGGTCATGGCCAATAAACAAACCATAGCTGCAGGCACCGACTTGGGTGAATCTGGCCCAGTTTCGGGCAGAATATGTCACTCACAGGAGAACGCATGAAGCGTGATTTTTATCAAGTTCAAAACCACGCAGATCTAGGAGTGTAGAGGACGTGCGTGTAGTAGGACAACAAAGAAAAGCAGGGGGTGGGAGGAAGCTCAGGACAGTGGGTATCGTGGGAGGGAGGCGCACGCGTGGGCTCAGAACTGGGCGCGCACGGGGCAGTGAAGGTGCTGACGGCCATCTTCACCCTTCGCCAGGGGACCGGCCAAGTTCTTCATTTTCTGGTCCATTCACATGTTGTTCCCTGACCGGTAACACTATCCTGTAAACATCTCATCCCCAGACACCTATGTGTGAGAGTTTGAACATCACAGAAAAAGCAAAGATCTTTGAAGTATTCAGAGGGGAAACAACATCTAACCCTACAAAGGGCCCAGAGTCAGGATGGAACCAGATGTGTCCACAGACACTGGGTGACGGGGTGATCGCGAGTGTGACCGCCAGGCCGAAGGACCACAAGGGCAAACACACAGCTTCCCGCCCCCCCTTTAAATTCATTCTGCGAGGCTGGCCTTTGCTTCTTGTCTCTGAATGGAAGTCAGTGCCAACCCCATGGTTTTCCCAGTCTTTGTGGGGACAAAACGCCTCCAACCAGAAATCCGTTTGTCTGGTTTCTGGCCTGTGCGCTCAGGCCTGCACAGTGACCCTGGGTCGGAGAGGGAGGCATGCCCTCCCCCACATCCTTCCCCGTTGCTGCTTCTCACCTGCCAGGGTCAGACCCTGGAGAAGGGGGGCAGGGACCCAGGGGTCGCTTGGTGTGTGTGCAAGCAAGGTCACCCTTCCCCATCGCTGGTAAGTCACACACAGGGTCCTCACGTACCGATGTGGCTGTGCACGCGGCGGCCGCATTCTCCTACTAATTAGATGGGCGAAAAGAGAAAATAAAACTCGGATTTTCTGGGTTGCTTTGTGTTGACAACCCAGGAATCTCCCCTCCTCTTGCCAGCAGGAGGTGCTGTGCAGGGGCGACTTACCTGACAGTGCAAAAGCATACCTAGCATTTGTACCTGACGACGTGCCGTCCTGGCACCTAGATGTGGGCCTGCAGTCCGGGGGTTCAGGTGTCAGCGGGGACAAGCCCGCTGCAGCCCGCAGCTGTGGCGTAGGAAACATTTAAACTATCAGATTCGGCCATGATGTAAGCTTCCTCAGCCCCTTTGAGAAGACAGTGATGGTGGACCCACTGGTACCAGGTGACAATGAACTTGACATGAGGGGTGGGGGAGGACCCAAGGACGCAGACCTGCGGGGGCATCAGCGCCTTGTTTGGGCAAGCTTTGGACACCAGGCAATGGCGTTTTCTTTCCATGGGCCAAATCACACTACTTTACAGGAAATAATAATATCCTATAATTTTAATACTATACACTCTATTGACCTTAGTTTTAGAGTTAATTTGTAGGCAATTAAGTTATTAATTCAGGAGTTAATTACAGATACCAGACAAAATATTACTATTCTGAGACCTTATAAAGGAAAAGTAACGGCAGAGCTGAAGAAACTGGGCGGCTGGGGAGGCAGAGGGGGCCATGGGGAGCGAGGCGGGGGTAGTGTGGGGAAAGCACCCTTCCCCTCACGTGACAGAATATTAAGAAATACTCCGTATAGTTGCTGGAACAAGAGATAGAGCTTTCTGCATATTTTTAAAGATACTAAATTAATCCAATAGAAACAACTGTAACTGAGCAATTTGGGGAGGAAGAGAAGTGAGGCAGGAGGTGGTGAGTGGGGAGCCACGCTGCAGAACAGAGGCGGCTGCGCATGGCTGGGCGAAGGGGAGAGGTGGGGGACATTCGATTTTTAAACTATTATGCTCGGTCGTTTAGTTTTTTAAACCACGTGTGGACATATTTCAAATGCTCTGTGGATGTTAAAAATAAAAAAACAACTGTTCTCCTTCCAAGCCAGCCTCTTGTGATGCGGAGAGGCGTGAATGGAGCCACCGAGGAGAACAGGAGGGCACACCCGGTGACAGAGTGGCGGATCGCGTGGTCCCGAAGGAGGCAGCGAGTGGTTTCTGCCTGCGCCATGTGTGCGAAAGCCCGGGTCAGGAATGTGTGCGACCTCTGTGTTCTCTGGTCCCGGGCTCAGGTCTCACCTGTCTGAGGACAGCACCCCGGCTTGCGGTCACGCGCTGGCTGGTGTGGGAGCGTGTTTCTCCCCATCCTCCTGGTCTGGAACCTTCTCCTCTGAGGCCTGCTCGTCAGGCAGAGGAGGAGCAGGGCCATGAGCGTCCTGTGGGCGAGGCTCTGGGGAAGGCTCTCTCTGCCCCGTCCTGTGGTCTGCTCCTCTCCCGCCGGGAGCAGCAGGCTGCCTTTGTACGGCCAGCAGTGTTCGCAGTGCACAGTCGAGCTCTCAGGCCAGTGGCCCCGAGAGGTCGCCCCGGTGAGGCCGACTGTGAGGCCAGAGGCGCTGGGGAGGGAGGAGGGTCAGCCCCAGAGAGCCTGGCACCTTCATGGAGACCTGCCGCTGGGGGAGGGGACAGACAAGGCCTGAATTCTACTGAACAGAGACCACAGCCGTCCCACCTCAATGGCAACCCTTCCAATGACACAGGACGTGACGGGGCTGGGCCCAGAGGTCCCTTGGATCAGGGAGAACCGACGTCACCTCCTCTGGCAGCCCCAGGGCTGCCTGGTGACAGATGCATTTACCTGGGCAGGTCTGGGCTCAGGGGCCCCTGGGGGTCCCCGGCCTGGCTGTGCACTCTGTCACCTGGAGAATGGCAACACACTGCGGGGCCAGATGGTGACCAGCTCCCGGGCCGGCGCCCAGTGCTACTGGCTCCGAGTCTGCAACCTGATTTCTTGGGTGGGGCCCCGCTCCATGGGTTGCGGATTTGCAGAAGTTAGCTTCAAAGTTGCTGGTGGTTCTGAGTCACCTCCCCCGCCGCCCCTCTTTCAACAGCAACTCCTGAGAGAAAATTAGGCTGCTGTGTGGGCGGCTGTTAAGGGTGCTGCCCACGCAGCAGATTTTAGTAGCACTTCAAGTGGGACCTGATTTTGCCTCTCAGCTGCTATATTAAAATAAAAAGCCCTGTGGTTGATTCTAAAGCTTCCAGTTTAAAGGTATGGATGCCATTTCCATGACGGCAGAAACGCTTTCATTGCTTTCCCGAGGCCGCACATTCCCTGCAGGGGTGCACGTCACGTCCACCTTCCAGCACTTTCCAGCAGAGAATGGCCCAGGGCAGGGGCGAGGGTGGCCGTGGGACGGGCACTGGACACAGTGAGCAGACCCGGGTCCCGGCCCGGCTCGGCCGCCGCTGGGCTGTGTGGTTTGCGTCGCTCCTCTGCGCTTGGTGTTCCAGCCCCTGTCCGTGTGGGGGCACGCGTGCCCGCTTGGCCGCCTGATCC
>PVJI01029321.1:0-15441 GCA_004026765.1 Micronycteris hirsuta
TCTTGCAGAGCTGGTTTGGTGGAAGTGTATTCTTTTAGACTTCTTTTGTCTGGGAAACTCCTTATTTGGCCATCTATCTTGATTGAGAGCCTTGCTGGGTAGAGTAGTCTTGGTTGCAGGCCTCTGGTTCTCATTACTTGGAATATTTCTTGCCATTCTCTTCTGGCTTGGAGTGTTTCCATTGAGAAGTCAGCTGCTAACCTTAGCCCCGGGCTCCCTTGTATGTTACTTCCTGTCTCTGTCTCGCTGCATTTTAGATTCTGTCTTTGTCTTGGAATTTTGCCATTTTAATGATGATGTGTCTTGACGTGGGCCTGTTTGGGTTCCTTTTGATTGGAACACTCTGTTTCTTGGACTTGTGTGACTTTTTCTCTCATCAGATTCGGGAAGCTTTCCATCATTACTTTTTAAAACACACTTTCTATTCCTTGCCCTTCCTCTTCCCCTTCTGGTATCCCTATAATACTAATATTGTTACATTTCATGTTTTCCTGCATTTCCCTTAATACCTCTTCCTTCTTTCTGAGTCTCTTTTCCTGGTCCTGCTCTTTTTGGGTGTTTTTTTCTACTTTGTCTTCCAGCTCGCTGATCTGATCCTCTGCTTCATTCAGCCTACTTTTGATTCCTTCTATTGTGTTCTTTAGTTCAGATATTGTATTCTTCATTTCTACTTGGCCCTTTTGTATAGTTTCTATTTCCTTTTTCATGCTGACATAGTTTGCAGTGAGTTCATCGTAGTTTCCCTGTAGTGTCTGGAAATTCTCTGCGAGATCATCGAGCTTCTTGAACTTCCTGATAATCAGTGCTTTGAACTCAATATCTGATAGTTGTCTTGCCTTTGTTTCGTTTATCATTCTTTCTGGGGTGTTTTCCTTTCCTTTCATTTGGGGTTGCTTCTTTGTCTTCCCATTGTTTGTGAGACTCTTCTTGCTATCCTCTGTTTCTTAAATTAATCTGTCAAGTTCTCTGGAGTAGCAGAGTTAATTTTGTCTCACTGTCTCTGTTTTTTGGACTGGCCCCTGTCCAGGACTGCCTCTGGTCTTTTCACAGTTCCAGGTTTTTATGTCTCACCCGTAGGTAAAGAGGAGAGAGGATGAGGGGGAAAGAAAGAAGAAAAAGAAAGAAAAAGGAAGGGAGTGAAGGAAGGGAGAAAGAATACTATAGGGGAAGGAAGGGATAAAGGAGGAATAAAGTATAAAGAAGGAAAGAGTGGAAGCACGAATTAAAAGAAACAATTTTTTTTATCTTTTATAAATTAAAAAATAACAAAACAAAATAAAACAAAAAAGTGAAAAAAAGAGAGAGAGAGAGAGAGAGAGAGAGAGATGAGGAAGAGTGGCCTAAGAATACTAAAGGAGAGGGAGGAAGAAGGAATTAAAAACTAGTGAAGGACAGAGAGGAAGAAGGGCTAAAAAAAACAAAAACAGAATAAAACAAAACAAAATAAAAACAAAAACAAACAAACAAAAGTTAAAAAAAAAAACAGACACACAAAAAAAACCCTTCAGCTTTCTGTTTTTAAAGCTGTCCGGTCAGGCTGCATCTGTCTTGGAAGATATTAGTTTTGCTTTTCTTCCTTCCTGAGGTGTACTCTTCACTGTTGTCCAGACCCCAGCCCAGTTCCTCAGTGTGCTTCTGAGTCTAAACGGTCTTTTGATGTGCACCTGATAGGGGCAGCTCTCCCATTGCCTATTTTCTCTCCACTGGTCTAACTAATAAGTTCTTTCTGCACCCTTTCTGGATAGTTTGGACCCCGCTCTTTGTCAAGAGTTTGTGCAGTCTGCAGCTCCGGTCTGCCACTCCCCTCAATGGGGTTCTTCTGCCTTATTCCTACAAAGCTGATTGGTCCTGCCGGGTTACATGCGCTGGGGCTGGATGGCAAGGGCTTTGTTTCCAGCTGTCAGCGTGAGCTCCACATACCTGTGCTGGTTTTTAACTCTGTCCCTGGGTAGTGAGCCAGGAACCCCCAACCGAGGGGCCTTGGTTGCCCACTCTCCCTGGTATTTTTGAGCTGTGCACCTCTGTTCCCTCTCTTGTCTGTCCCTGGAATGTGCGCCAAAGAGCTCTGGCTGAGGGGCCCAGTTGTGCACTGTCCCTGGTCTTTTTGAACTGTGCATGATTAGACCATAGATCACGGGGTGCGCATGGCCCTTAGCTTCCCGTTTGATTGCGCAGGTCGCACTTGGCTGTAGAGCCGCTGACTGAAAGCTGTTCCCAATTCTTCTGGAATGAACTGGGAAAGGCCTCGGTCCCCAACCTCAAACAGCCTCCAATTCCCCTTGATGGAAGCGCAAGCTGCCATGGGCCAAGGGCCGACCGTGTTCTCACTCCGGTGCTACAGGCAGACTTCCCTGGGCCTCTGAACTGGGTCGCGCACTGATCCCGGTCGCCTACTGATCCTGGTCGCGCACCCGATCCCAGTGGCACACTGACCTCGGGACTGTTGGGGGCGGGGCCTCTCCAAATAGCCACGGAGCACCACTTTTTTTCCTGTTTTTCCCCTCCGAAAAATTCTTCCTATTTACGCCCGCCAGACCAAACAAGCATCTGACCACTCACAAATCCCACTCTGGCTCCCTCCCGAAGAATCTTGCGTCTGATCCGGGCAGCTGCCGGGTCTGGGACCGAAGCCCCTCCCCACTCCCCGGGCTGGTCCCGGTGGGGACCCTTTCGTGCCTAAGCACTCTGCTTACCGTATGAATGTTCAAATTCCCCTGTAATCTTGGGCATCAATCATCATATGTGTTGGAACACTGATGGGTTTTCGCCCCGTTCCTCAGAAAATCAAACAGTGGGCAGGAGGAAGTAAACTCTGTTCCCTGTATCTCGCCGTCATCTTCCCCCAACGTGTTCTGATCTTTCATTTTGGCCATTTTCATCCTTTTTTTTATCTCGGCGCTCCTGTCGGAGTCTTAGGTGTTTGTCGGTGCCTGGTAACCTAGGTCGCTTTTTTGTGACGTTTCCTCTGGGGGCGGGGCCTGGGAGGGAGCGATGGCATCTGCCGTTCACCGCTGCTCCCTATCACCCTCTGCTCACTGCCTTTTCCGCCAGTCTCGGCCCTGCTGGTTACTGGCCTCTCTGATTACGCCGCTGCCGGCCTGAGAGGTTCACCTGTTGCTTGGGGTTGTGCTTTGGTTAGGCGCTCACGGGGTGAGTCCCTCCGGGCAAACTGCCTCTCACTCCACTCCTCCACTTGGTTCTGCCCTGCTTAACGGCCTGGATGTATGTCCTCCCGAACTTCCTGGGTGTCGGACTTCCCTTCAGTTCGATTCTGCCCATTCTGGTTGTTTATTTTTCGCTATTGAGTTCGTTGTTTAAACTCTCTGGTTGTGAGTAGTGGCGCAGTGCATCCACCTATGCGGCCATCTTGGCAGAAGTCTGAGAGCTTATTCTGAGTCAGGGTCAGATAGCTAAAGGGCCATAAAACTTTGGGAAACAAACTCATTTTATGCTTGGACCCTTATCAGAAAATTGAGGACATTCTTAGCAAAGCAGGTTTCACAGGATTTTGTGCATTCTTTCTTAGGCCTGATTGCCCCAGGGAACCACTCATTTCCTGCCCAGGGCTGCACCATCCTCCAACATTGTTTCAGGCTTAGTCAGGTGGGGGAAGTAAGGCAGCCAAGAGATTAGGAGACTTCTTACCAACAGAATGAGGACTCAGGCTATGTCAAAGCTGAGGGGTGAGGGTCTATTACCCCTTTTTCTGTAGCCCCCATGTCCTTTCCTGATGGCCCCATTGGGACTTTGCCTGTCTTAGGTCATCCCTCCCTTGAGGAATCTTACCTGTCATTGGCTAACCAGTCATCCTCCATGGGCCAAGCCAGGCGAAGTAACGGGGGCAGAGGCGGCGCCCCTGCGGGAGGATAAGCTTTGTCTCCTTAGTGGCTTATGGTCCCAAGGTCTTTTTACTCAGCCTTAGCCACGGGGGGGGTTACAGCTTCTGAAACCAGGCAGGGTGGTTCCCAGCACCTCAATAAGGCCTGGCTCAGATTTAATACACTGTACAGGCCAGTAGTTCAGTGCAGAGTCTTATCTATGAAATGCTGTTTGTGTGAGATTCCCTTGTGCAGAAATGGCTGCTAGGCTCTGCCTTTCTACTTGAGCCCAGTATGCCACCAGGAGCCCTTCTTAGTAGGTATCTCTATTTTTTCCTTAGGGTTTACCATCCAGTGGAACTTGTTTTCTCCCCTTGCTTTGGACATCTATCACACTGGTGTTACAACCCAGCTGTGAGTGGGGTTGGGCATATGGGGAGAGCAGAGGAGGTGCATTCTGCATGGTGCAGGCCCTCAGTGGAGACTTGCAGATTGTGAAAATGCCTTTGCAGTCAAAGCTCTAAATTAGACATAAGTATTAAAGAATAAAACTTCCATTATTTTTGATAATTCTGGTCTATTTTATTTTTCTTTTGCAACTGATAGACATAAACTAACCAGTTCCTCATTAATGCTGTTGAGTTAGTGATTGCTCAGTCATTTTAGGTTTAAAATTCACTGGCTCCACCTTATCTCCTTCTTGGATTAATTCTAGTCATAGAGCACAGGCTTTACACAACCTTCGACCTGGTACCATGGGGGTAGCAGCCTCTCCTAAGGCCTTGTTCTCTCCTGGTCTCTGCTGACCCTCACCTATTTTTCAGCATATGTTTCATGTTCTCTGGAGTCATCTGAAGAAGGGCCAACAGGGCTCTGGGAATGGTGTCTGTGGTCCCTTGGCTCCCTGGGACAGAAATATGCTGAGATACTAGCAACATCTGCACCTGGCCTCAGTGGAGAATGTCCAAGTGTCTTCCTTTGATGTAGTTGCCTACATTACAGCTTAAAGACTCTGAGTACATCTACTTGGGTTATCTAACTTCCAAGCCCCACTTCAATCATTGGGAACTTGGGGATATTCTCTCATGTTTTCCAGGTTGGGGACCCATAGCAGCCTGTCCCCATAACAGCCTGGGGACAGGCTGCTATGGGTCCTCTGGTAGTTAGATACACCCGTCTGTACTACTCCTGTGAGGCCTGGCAACACAGCCCTCTCTGAGTTCTGCTGCTGGTTCTTCAAGTCTATTATCTGGTCTCAGTTATAGATCAGACTCTCATACTTCAAGGTAGAGTCCACTGTGTTTCTATCACTTACCCTCCCTTATACCCAACCCAGGGTGGGAAGGGTCAAGAGCATGGCAGCAGGGCTATGCCTAAGCCTCATGTTTCCTCTGTCAACAGTTCTTTCCCCTGCTCATCTTGGAGAGTACACACACACTAACACACACACAGACACAAACTATGTTACATATTTTTTTATATACAATGAAAGTACATCCTTAGCTTTCCTTTAATAGACATAACTTCCCTCAATATATTGCAGATGAGGATGGTAGTGAGGGTGGATATCAAATCTTGTATTTTTCTATTTTATCACCTTTTAAATCTTTGGCCTCATGCTGGATGGTACTTTTTTAAATAAAAAAACAAGGATATATCTTCTTTATTTTATCATTGCATAATGACTCTCTTCCCAAAGCACTGGGTGAGTCTGTCTGCCTGTGTGGAAAGAGGAGAGGACCTAGGGCCAAAAGGAGCCTGTCAGAATGGAGGGAGCCACTAGTATCATGGTCCATATTCTCACTACATCCTCTGAATGTCATGGGGGATTGTCAGGTCAAGGTCCCAAGGTCTGACCACAACTAGAGTGGAGGGGGTTTTCCCTGAAAGGGAATGGGCCTTTATTGCTAATCATCTAGGAAGTGGTGAATTCTAGCACAGCAGCTAGGACTTGGGAGCTGCTGTCCTAGTATCAAGGTCTCTGAGCAGATTGAATAAGTACACTCACAAATATCTGAGTTATGAGCAAATTGAGAAATATCTCACAGGAGTGGCAGATGAAGTCTAAAGCATGGCCTTACTAGTGCTGGTCGTGATTACCTCTAGCCACAGGGAGGCTATCTGATGTGAGGTGAGCAGTTAGTCAGGAGCCTGCAGAACAGGTGTAGAGCAAACTTCTAACTTATTCTATTATATATCCCTTGGTGCAGAGGTCAAGCCTCTGTGGGTCTCCGGATACCTGAAGGATAGACGGCAGAGGCAAAAGGGAACGGATCCAGACACCCTCTCTCTGAAGTGCTGGAGGACAGCTGGGACTCTTTGCTCCGACTGACACCCCCTGAGAACTTTACTTTATTTTTATAAGGAGGGTTACAGATCAGTGTGAGAAACAGATTCATGTTGCAAATCATCAAGGCAGAAAAAAGCTGACATGTGAGCAATTTAGAAAAAATACAGAACATTTCAGATTTCTCTTATGAGAACAAACGATTGCTTTCATGTTGAATAGTCTGAGTTTAGATAGTTCTTAATCAAGGACATTCACTGTCTATCTTGGAATAAGACTTTTCTATTTTTGTAGCCTCATGTATTAGCTCAATATATGTAACTAAAAACTTCTATTTTCTCTATCCGTCTGGGCTTGATAATAAGCATTCTTGTCCGAGGTGGTAAAGAGATAGTGATCCTCATAAACCTTGAGCCTACAAGTGTTAGTTGTTCAGGAGGCATTGCTAGGGGCAACGGCCTTCTTCAGTGTTTGGCAGCTAGCCTGCTAAAACTTATTCTTCTTTAAGCCTTTCACGGGCAGTATCAGTTAGGGGCTTTGTGGTCAGTAAGTCATTCTACGCAAAATCATAAGAAATTGTGACAATTTTCAGTAGCAACAGTGCCCATACTTAAGAATCCTGTCACCAATTATTCAACAAAAGCAAGCATGTAAAGGGAGATATATAGGAGAACTGCCAACGACGCTTCTGCTGTGCAGAGGCATCTCACCCATCCTGAGTGTGCCAAGAAATGGGTTTAGGTCGACTCCCAACACCTTGGCTTTTTCCCAGGTCTTCATGAAATTCCCATGAAAAGTTATAATCTGATCTCAGATTATGGTCAGGTGCTGGGGTGAGAAGGAATTTGTGCATGTGGCTTGATGAGCAGAACAGGGCACGGTGCCTACTCCCTGAGGAAAGACACATGTCTGCTTGGAGGCCAGGCCAGCCGTGTTCTTCCAGCATGACTGGTAGGGCTGCAAGTGGTCAAGAATGGTAGTGAATGAGAGAGCATTGAGAAGGAAAGGAGAAGAATAGTCTGAGGGTCTTGCTCCTGATCCTTCTGAGAGTATTGTAGAAAGTGCTGACAGGTGAGTCAATGGGGTACCCATCCTTTTTATTTGGGTCAGAGTGAATTTGTTTTTTTAAAAAACATATTATTTATGCTATTACAGTTGTCCCATTTTTTTCTCCCCTTTATTCCCCTCCACCCTGTACCCCTGCTCCCACCATCATTCCCCCACATTAGTTCATGTCTGTGGATCATACATATAAGTTCTTTGGCTTCTCCATTTCCTCTATTTTGTACCTACCATTTATGCTTCTTACTCCATGTACCTTTTCCCTCACTCTCCCCTCTCCCCCTTATTGCTGATAACCCTTCATGAGATCTCTATTTCTGTGATTCTGTTCCTGTTCTAGTTATTTGCTTAGTTCATTTCTGTTTTTATTTTTTTAGGGTTGGTTGTTGATAGTTGTGAGTTTGTTGTCATTTTACTGTTCATATTTTTTATCTTTTTCTTTTTCTTAGATAATTCCATTTAACATTTCATATAATAATGGCTTAGTGATGATGAACTCCTTTAACTTGACCTTATCTGGGAAGCACTTTATCCGCTCTTCCATTCTAAATGATAGCTTTGCTGGATAGAGTAATCTTGGATGTAGGTCCGTGTCTTTCATCACTTTGACTACTTCGTTCCAGCTTCTTCTTGCCTGCAAGATTGTTGGAGACCACTCTGTGTGGGTTTGGAGATTATAGCCCTGTGAGAGCAGGCTCTGAAAGGGGCTGGTAAGTCTCCCTGGAGAACCAGGTAATAACACAGGTGGAAGGCATGACATGATTTTTACACTGAGGGTTCCCATGGGAATCAGGCCTAAAAGGCACATTTTTGTCCTTTGAAGCCTGATATGCCCTGAGATAAGCCCTGTTGGTATATCCCAGATGTTTGAGTTCAAGGCATAAGGAGTGAAACTCCCAACTTCATGATATACACCTTTACAACCATCTGGCATCTGCATGTCTCACAGACCCCGACCTGAAAAGATTTCTGTGTTTCTTCAATTGTTATCTGTAGATAGTGTCAGTTTTTTATGACTATAGCCTTTTGGACATTGATTGATAAGCTGTGCACGTGTGCTATATCCCCCTGCACTACTCAACCCTAATAAAAGTCATGTCAGAGAAGGGCTTAGGGCATTCTCTACTAGAGGGAATCACTGCCCCTTTTTCCCCACCAGAGCAACAAGATTGTGTCTGAGGTGACTCTTTATTCTCATCTGCGAGGCCTGGAGAACTCCACTGGCAGGACTTCCCCACACAAAGTTTCTACTGAGAAATCAGCTGACAGTTTTATGGACACTCCTTTGTAGGTAACTGTCTCCTTTTCTCTTGCTGCTTTTAAGATTCTCTCCTTTTCTTTAATCATGGGTAATGTAATTATGATGTGCTTTGGTGTGTGCTTCCTTGGGTGTAACTTCTTTGGGACTCTCTGGGCTTCTTGGTCTTCCTGGAAGTCTATTTCCTTTGCCAGATTAGGGAAGTTCTCCTTCATTATTTTTTCAAATAAGTTTTCAATTTCTTGCTCTTCCTCCTCTCCTTCTGGCACCCCTATGATTAGGATGTTGGGATGTTTAAAGTCATCCTGGAGGTTCCTGAGCCTCTCCTCATTTTTTTGAATTCTTGTTTCTTCATTCTGTTCTGGTTGAATGTTTATTTCTTCCTTTTGCTGCAAATAATTTATTTGAGTCCCAATTTCCTTTCCTTCACTGTTGGTTCCCTGTACATTTTCCTTTATTTAACTTTTCATAGCCTTCACTTTTTCCTCTATTTTGTGACCATACTCAACCAATTCTGTGAGCATCCTGATTACCAGAGTTTTGAACTGTGCATCTGATAGGTTGGCTATCTCTTCATCACTTAGTTGTATTTTTTCTGGAGCTTTGATCTGTTCTTTCATTTGGGCCATATTTTTTTTTGTCTCAGTACACATATTATGTAGTAAGGGGCGGAGCCTTAGGTATTCACCAGGGTGGGGCAACCCACTTTCTTGGGTTGTGGTGCTGTATATGGGGGAGGGGGTCTGAGAGGGAACAATGCTGCTTGCTCAGCTCTTGGTCGGCTTTCAGTCACTCCCTCCACTACTCACAAGCCAATTGGGCCCTTCTGGTGGTGATTCCCAGGAGGGTGGGATTGCGTACATTCTAGGACCCTGTGGGTCTCTCCAGCAAACTCTCCTGTGAGTCTAGGAGTTTCTCCTGCCAGCACAACCCCCACAGATTTTTACAGTCAGAGGTTTTGGGGCTTTATTTCCCCATGCTGGCACCCTGGGTTGTGCAGTCTGTGTCGCACTCCAGTTGTTCCTCCTGGTTCATCCACATACAAATATGGGACCACCCACTCTGCCAGCTGCCTCCTCACCCAGTCCTCCAGCTGCCACCTTGCCGCAAGTCCTCTTCACCTCGGCTGCCCATATTTGCTCTTCCCACCAGTCTGGATGAATGTTTCTTTTTTAACTTTTTGGATGTTGGAATTTCATAGAGTTCAATTATCTGGAAGTTCTGGTTATTGTTTGTTTTAAAATTTGTAGTTGTTCTTCTTTTGGTTGTGCAAGGAGGCAAAGTGTATCTACCTATGCCTCCATCTTGGCCAGAAGTGGGTCAGATTGAATTTGAACATTGGCCTATATCTTGTGTGCTGCAGTGTCATGCCAAGTGCTCTTCACAACACACCAGGACAAGAGAAACCCCATGTTCCCATATGGAAGCTTCAACATGGAAATTTAGTCATGGTATATGGATGAGGAGATGGAATCTGGTTAAGTTTATAAAGAATAACTTAGATCAAGTGTCCTGTAAGTCTTTGGCAGACACAGGGTTGGGTGAGTCATAATACTCATCTCTTTCGAAGCAGTGTTCCCTACACAGGTGTCCTTGATGCCCAGCTACTTCATTGAAACTTTCATAAAACTGGGATCTAATGGCTCTTCCTTGGGCAGTTTTATTACCAAATATGGGTCTGACATTTGCATTTTATGTGCCCCGAATTCTAGACCTGAAACAGGGCTCTCTGCTCTCTCCTAAGTTCCAGCTTATGTGCACCTTGGATTTCCTGGGTCTTAGCTGTGCTCACACCTGTTTTTCTGTGGAAACTCTTGACCTGGATTCTTAAACTATCTGAGAGAGCTGGAAATGTCCAGGAGACTTCAGTAAGGCAAAACACATCACCCCTTGCTTCTTTCTTGCCTGCTTCCTTAGAGTAAATAGTAAAGGTTTTGGTTTTAAATTAGAGAAGGTTGACCTTATAAACTTTGAAAATATCCTTTGGTCTTAGTCTATTATGCTTCTTCTGTTTTATTTTGATGCCTGAGGATTCATTGCTAGGTCCTGAAAGACTGAAGTCATGATATTGATTATCTTTGTGCTTCGTGGTTTTTCTGTTGCACTCTCTCTAAGGAGAACCAGTCCTTTTTCTTTCATCTCCTGTTCTCACTTCAGCCTTTTTGTCCCAGGATTGTACACACTGTGCAAAATGTGTTCATTCTACTTGCGTATAACCTCTATAAGACAGCATTGTCCAGAAATGTTGTTCTCATCAAAGGGACAGAGAAGCTAAGGCAGGTGGGTGCCAGGTGCTGGCCCAACATCATACAGTCAGTGGAAATGCTTAACTTCATTTAAGTTCTCCTTACTGTCATCTTGGAGTACTTTCAAAATTAATAGAACCCCGTGCTTTGTGGACTGACTGAAGCTTAGAAGAACTGTCATGCTAATGGCCTCTTCTATTCTCTATCTCTGTAGGATCTGGTGGAGGCAAGTCCGTGGGACTCCCACTTACCTGAGGAAGATTTTCTGTTTTCAGAACATCTCCAGTATAAGACAAAGCACTAACTAATCTAATTCAATGTTGGAGAGTGACAAATTGTAACAAGGCATGCATACTGGAAAGTGTGTTTGGATAAACTAAAGTGTAGTTTAAATAAAGCACTTAGTTTTTACCCAGGAGATTTCATCTTAAATGACCACTTTGAACTAAAGCTAGCCCAAACCATGTGTAAAAACAGAGGTGAGATCTCTTTCTTTCCTTCTTCCTTCCTTTCTTCCTTCTTCTTCCCTCTCCCCAAATTCTAAGAGGTTGTAGAAGAGAGATATTTTTATCTTATGCACTACATCTTCTGGTGCTCCTGTGAGTTAGTTGCTCTCCCCTCCGTATTTTCTGAACCCAGGATCACTGCTTCAATTGAGCTAATGATCATCACAGAACTCCAAGGAAGTGCTATTTAAATATATAGTTGAGGTAAATCTATTTATTACTGTAACAATCTCCCAGTAGATGGCAGGAAACTGTCGTGAAGAGTAGGTGCCTTATTCTAATTTGCGTGGCTTCTCTGTGAGTTATCAGAGGACCCTGACCTAGCACTTCTGACTTAACAGCACTGACCACTGAGCTGGGGCTGCTGCAGAAAGATGACCATGCAGCTCTGTGCTCAGCCTGGGTACCTGAGGGCACAGAGTGCAGGGGCCTCTCTTCCAGTGCAGCCAGTAGGAGGGCTTGGCCCATGGCACTGTGCAGATAGCCACAAATGCCCTTTTAAGACACACAGTTAACTCCAGGATTCCTGACACTATGGCTGGCAGACCAAATCTAGTCACTACATGTTTTAATTTGCCCAACAAAGTAAGAATGGTTTCTACATTTTTTAAAATGGTTGAAAAAAAATTGGTGGCATGTAAAAATTATATAAAATTAAAATTTCAGTGTTCACAAATAAAACTTTATTGGAACACAACCATGGTAATTTACTTATTTACTTACATATTGACAATGGCTGCTTGTGCCCTAATACAGCAGAGCTAAGCACTTATGACAGTGTGACTGCAAAACCTAAAATATTTATTATCTTTGTCTTTACAGAAGAATGTTGCCAACTCCTGGATTAGTCCTTTGGGACTACCAGGGACTCCAAACTATCATGATATTTTTGGGGTATGTATAGTGCCAAGATGAAGTGGGGAGACCTGGGGACTGATATGCATTTATCCTTGAGACCCTGGAAAATGTGGATATGGGCTGTCCTATCTAGACCACAGCACCATTCCCAGAGAGTGCAATGCCCTGGTGGAAGGCATGTCCCCTCAGCCCCATGCCTGGCTGCAGATTCTGCAGCTATAATCACAAGGGTGCATTTTTGCTTCAGTATCCCCATCTGTCCATGCAGAACTACGATCCCTGAACCTGCAGAATGCTTCCAGCTTCTCAAATGTATTTGGCGGCAATATGAGCATCTACTAATATCTTTTTTAAAGTATATTTTATTAATTATGCTATTGCAGTTGTCCTATTTTTTCTCCCCTATATCCTCCTCCACCTGTACCTCCAGTCCCTCCAGCATCTCTCCTCCCTAGTTCATATCCATGGGTCATACATATAAGTTCTTTGGCATCTCCATTTCCCTTACTATTCTTTTTTTCCCTCTTTTTTTTATTGTTGTTCAAGTATACTATTCTTAAATTCCCCTGTCTATTTTGTACTTACCAATTATGCTTCTTATTTCTTGTACCTTTCCCCCATCCTCCACACTCCCCTCCCTGCTTATAACCCTCCATGTGATATCCATTTCTGTGATATTGTTCCTGTTCTAGTTGTTTGCTTACTTTGTTTTTGTTATTGTTTTTTAGGTTTGGTTGTTGATAGTTGCGAGCTTGTTGTCATTTACTGATTATAGTTTTGATCATCTTCTTCATCTTAGATAAATCCCTTTAACATTTCATATAATAAGGGCTTGGCGATGATGAACTCCTTTAGTTTGACCTTATCTGGGAAGCACTTTATCTGTCTTTCCATTCTAAATGATAGTTTTGCTGCATAGGGTAATCTTGATGTAGGTCCTTGCCTTTTAAGACTTTGAATACTTCTTTCTATCCCCTTCTTGCCTGAAAGGTTTCTTTTGAGAAATCAGCTAATAGTCTTATGGGAACTCCTTTGTAGGTAACTCTCTCCTATCCTCTTGTTGTTTTTAAGATTGTCTCCTTATCTTTAATCTTTGGCAATTTAATTATAATGTGTCTTGTTGTGTGCTTCCTTGGGTCTAACTTACTCTCTGAGCTTCCTGGACTTTCTGGAAATCTATTTCCTTTGCCAGATTAGGGAAGTTCTCCTTCATGATTTTTTCAAATAAGTTTTCAATTTCTTGCTCTTCCTCTTCTCCTTCTGGCACCCCTATGATTTGGATGTTGGAACACTTAAAGTTGTCCTGGATGTTCCTAAGCCTCTTCATTTCTTGAATTCTTGTTTCATCATTCTATTCCGGTTGAACGTTTATTTCTTCCTTTTGCTCCATATCATTAGATTTTAGTCTGGTTTCTTCGCTGTTGGTTTCCTGTATATTTTTCTTTATTTCATTTTATATAGCCTTCACTTTTATTTTGCACCCGTCCTCAACCATTTCTGTGAGCATCCTGATTACCAGTGTTTTGAATTCTGCATCTGAAGTTGTAGAGTTTGGCTATCTCTTCATTGCTTAGTTCTATATTTGGAGTTTTGATCTGTTCTCTCATTTGGGCCATATTTCTCTGCCTCAGTGCACCTGTTACAAATCAGGGGGCCGAGTCTTAGGTATTCGCCAGGGCAGAGAAACCCACTTTGCTCAATTGTGGTGCTATATGAGGGGGAGGGGTCAGAGAGTGAACAATGCTGCTTGCTTGGCTCTTAGCCAGATTCCAGATACTTCCCATGCTACCCCCAAGCAATTTGGGCTGTAACGTCACTGATACCCGGGTGGGTGGCCTTGTATAGGTTCTAGGACCCTGTGTGTCTCTGCAAAAATCTCTACTATGAGGCTGAGAGTATCTCCTATCACCTCAACCCCCATAGGTTTTTACAACCAGAGGTTTTGAGACTTTCTTTTCCTGGGCTGGAACCCTGGGTTGCAAGGTCTGTCTCACTCCCCAGTTGTTCCTCCTGATTTATTCACACACAAATGTAAGACCAGCAGCCACCACCTTGTCTGCCTAGTCCTTCCCAGCTACTACCTTCCCAAGTGTCCTCTTCACCCTGGCTTCCCATCTCTGCCCCTCCTACGAGTCTGAATGAATGTTTCTTCTTTAACTCCTTGGTTGTCAGACTTCCACACAGTTTGATTTTCTGGCAGTTCTGGTTTTCTGTTTTTAAATGTTTTGTTGTCCTTCCTTTGGTTGTGTGAGCAGGCAAAGTGTATCTACCTATGCCTCCATCTTGGCCAGAAGTGTAAATTTTATTTTTTAATTACAGTTTATATTCAATGTTATTTTGTATTAGTTTGAGGTTTACTGCATATTTTAGTAGACAATCACATACTTTACTAGTGTTTCTCTTGGTATTTCCAGTCCCTAACTAGCACAATACATAGTTATTACAATATTATTGACTACATCCCCTGTGCTGTACGTTATATCCCTTGACTATTTTGTAACTACATATTTATATATTTTAATTCCTTCACTTTTTTCATCCAGTCTCCCATTCCCCATCCCTTGTTTGAACTATCATTTGTTCTCTTGCATCTATAAGTTTCTTTCTATTTTGTTTATTTATTTTGTTCTTTAGGTTCCACATATAAGTGAAATCATATGGTATTTGTCTTTCCCTGACTGACTTATTTTGCTTAGTATAAGACCCTTTATTTTCATCTGTGCTACCACAAATGTAAGATTTTATTATTTTTTATGGCTGAGTAATATTCCATTGTATATATGTGCTACCATTGCATCTACTTGTCTATTGATAGGCACTGGGGTTGCTTCTATATCTTGGTTATTATAAATAATGCTGCTACAGACATAGGGGTGAATATATTATTTCAGATTAGTTTTTTTGGTTCTTTGCATATCTACCCAGAAGTGGAATCACTGGGTCATAATGCAGTTCTGTTTTTAAATTTTTGAGGAACTTCCATACTGATTTACACAGTAGCTGCACCAATCTGCATTCCTACCAACAGTGCACAAGGGTTCTCCTTTTCTCTACATCCTTGACAGCACTCGTTGTTTGTGGGTTTATTGATGATAGCCACTCAGACAGGTGTAAGGTGGTTCTCATTGTGGTTTTTTTTAATTTTTTTGTTTAATTACAGTTATTTGCAGCCTCTCCCCTCCCCCCTCCCTTCCCCTCCCGTCCCACCCTCCCAGCCTCCCTCCTCCCCCTTAGTTCTGTCCATGTGTCCTCTACAGTGATTCCTGAAAACTCTTCTCCCCATTGTCCCCTCCACCCTCTCCCCTGTCTATTGTTAGACTGTTCTTAATTTCAGTGTCTCTGGTTATGTTTTGCTTGCTTTCTGCTTTTGTTGGTTATGATCTGGTTAAAGGTGAGATCATATGGT
>PVJI01029322.1:0-15432 GCA_004026765.1 Micronycteris hirsuta
GGCTCCAGCACTGAAGCAGCAGCTGGAGGAGCACCAGGGGCACATGGGAGAAACTGAAGTGTCTGGCATCCGGGCAAGTGCCGGGGACACCTTCCTCCTGGACAAAACGTCAGAGTCCAGGCAGTGGCCTTAGTCCCTTTCTGAGCCCTCCCCTGCACAGAGCCACATAGTGGAGATACCTCCTTACCCGAAACTCCATCAACCTGATTCACCCGGGCTGCTCCACCCTGTTGTACCTAAGGGTCCATACCATCCAGCTTACTGGTGTGCTTTTCTACAACAGGCCATGCTACTAAAACAGGGAGTCAAAGCAGCTCTACCTAATACATTGAAACAAACAGAGGAAGTCTGCCAAAATGAGGAGACAAAGAAATATGGCCCAAATGAAAGAATAGAACAAAACTCCAGAAAAAGAGCTAAACAAAGTGGAGATAAGCAATCTATCAAATGTAGAGTTCAAACACATGTATTTAGGATGCTCAAGAAACTCATTGGGTACTTCACCATATAAAAAAGACCTAGGCAGAAATGAAGTTTACGCTAAGTGAAATAAAGGAAAATTTACAGGGAATCAACAGTGGAGTAGATGAAGCTGAGAGTCAAATCAATGATTTGGAACATAAGAAATTTAAAAAAAAAACAGAACAGCAAGAAGAAAAAAAGAATTAAAAAAACTGGGATAGGCTAAGGAGCCTCTAAGACAACCTCAAACATACCAACATTTGAGTGATAGGGGTGTTGTAAGGAGAATAGAAAGAGCAAGAAATTGAAAACTTACTCGAAAAAAAAATGAAAGAAAACTTCCCTAATTTGGTGAAGGAAATAGACATACAAGTCCAGGAAACACAGAGTCCCAAACAAGACGGACACAAAGGACCACACCAAGACACATCATAATTAAAATGCCAAAGGTTAAAGATAAAGAGAGAATCTTAAAAGCAGCAAGAGAAAGATGGAGAGTTACCTACAAAGGAGTTCCGATAAGACTATCAGCTGATTTCTCAAAAGAAAGTTTGTAGGCAAGAAGGGACTGGCAAGGAATATTCAAATTGATGAAAAGCAAGGACCTACAACCTAGATTACTCTATCCAGCAAAGCTTTCATTTAGACTGGAAGGGCAGATAAAGTGCTTCCCAGACAAGGTAAAGCTAAAGGAGTTCATCATCACCAAGCCCTTATTGCATGAAATGTTAAAGGGACTTAGGAAGAAGAAGATCAAAACTATGAACATTAAAATGGCAACAAATTCACAACTATCAACAACTGGATCTAATAAAACAAACTAGGTAAAAACCAGAACAGGAACAGAATCATAGATATGGAGATCATTCAGAGGATTTCAGCTGGAAGGTGGAAGGAGGAGAATGGGGGAAAAGGTATAGGGATTAAGAAGCATAATTGGTAGGTGCAAAATAGACGAGGATGTTAAGAACAGCATAGGAAATAGAGAAGCGAAAGAACTTACATGCACGACCCATAGACATGAACTAAGTGGGGGAGGGGGGTTGCTAGAGGGGAGGGGAAAAATGGGGAAAAATTAGGACAACTGTAATAGCATAATCAGTACACTTTTCAATAAGATACACTTTTAAATAATTTCATCGAACTCTGGAGTTGAAAGAGACATGTCATTATTTTGTGTAATAGGTTTAGAGCTACGCTGACACTTGCAGAAGTGTCTTCAGGGATGATGTGAGAGGAGTGAGGTAGACTTCAGGCAGAGGTGTTTTACCCGTATTACATATTGACATTTCATCTGAGATTTTATCTGAACTTTCACTAATTGAATACAAAAAGCTTTAATTTTTTAATCCAGTTTTCTACCATCCAATGCAGGAATCTACTTTATAATGTGACTGACAGACAATGGCTTAGGAGAATGTGTTCTTTTAACAGTTTTCTAAATTCTGAGCTTTCTAGTGTCTGGCACATAGTAGACATTCAAGAAGCGCTTTGACCAAATGAATTCTTGGTTATGGCCGTGGTAAGGATCAGCTGGATAGTACTGGACCTCTTTAGCCTCTGTGTTCATGCCTTTATTGAGCACATAATTATTAGATGATAGGTGTTGAGTCAGGATACAATTCTTTCTCATTTAAGCCTCTATATATGTTTAGAGCCTTGGTAATTCTCTCAGAGAAGCAAACTTTGCTTAGCCTGTCAGAGTCCAGAGCAGTTAATTAGTTTGTTTTCAGTGGAATAAGAGCTAAAAGGAATCTTGGAAGAGGTACAGAGAAGGGGAAAGAGTACTAATAACAGTAGTATAGTGAAAAGGCTCAGAACACGACTCTGGAGGCAAACAGCGTGAATCCCACTCTGTGATCTTGGGCAAGTTGCTTAACCTCTCTGTGCTTCAGTTCTCTCATCAATAATACGGGGTAATAACAATACCTACCTCACAGGGTTGTTAGCGGGATCAAAATAATTATATTAAGGCTCTTAGAATTGTGCCTACCATGTAGTAAATGCTCTATATTAACTATTATTACTGGTAATATTATGATTATCATTATTTATTGAGACCTGCTTCCATATAATCATTTAACCCTCAAATGAGGAAATGGAGGTACGGTAAGATAATTTGCTCAAGATCAACTAACTGATAGATTGTAGAGCTGGCTCTATAAATCATTTCACTTACCACCCTCCTTTTAGAAATAAGACCAAGGCTTGGGTGGGTGAATTGATTTATTAAGGGCCCTACTGCTGGTTAGTGACAATAGCTGAACTATAATATCAGTTTCTCAATCTTGGCCTAGAATTATTTCTATGTAGGGAGTATAGTAGAGATCTTGATCTGTTGTCTTAATTAAAAAATAATCTCTACAGCAAAGATGATGTCAACTGTCCAAAACTATTGTTCTGGTTAGAAGTTGTCAGGCTTTATAGAAGCATATGGACTAGGGTCTTCTCAATCATGGAGAGCAGAAATTTTATAATCCTCGTTATAGTCAAATGCCATATATTTGAAGATGACAAAGAGAAGGCCAACTATCAAATGTTGTAACTTAACTTCCTACTTCTGTATGCTATAAAAAAAGTAAATGCAGTCCAAAGTAATATGACCCTGTGACATTATCTTCATCCCCAGTTGTGAAATAGCTTATAAGTCCAGCAAGCATTTCCACATTCTCTTTCTCTAGTAAGAGTGAAATCATCTTCATTTCTCAGTTCAACTTGGCAAGCATGCTCTGGCTGTGTATAGTCTATAATGTAACAGAGATTATATGCAACTTGCCCTCACTTGTCTTTGTACATATGATATATTGGTACCCCTTAACTACCTTTTATATCACACTTTGACTTCTTTTATCAGTTGAAAAATGAACATTTATAGCGTTTAATGTCATCAACTGCCTGGTAATTTATTTCTACAATTATGTCATTTTTCTTTAGCAGGATTTGTACAATAATTTGCAGGAATTGTTTGGTATTTTCAATTATTTTATGAAGATTGAGTAGAATGGAAAAAATTAAACTGATGATATAAGTGGTGTTAAGAGCTAATATTTATTGTGCACTTTCTATATGTTAAGACACTGTATTAACCCCGTACTTGTCATTTAAATAGGTTTCATAGTCATTATATAGTAGAGTGGCAGAGTTTAAAACCAAAAACCATTGGATTTTTGTTCAGGAGCAGTGAACGTAAGCTAATTAACTATACCCAATTGTGAAGGAACGGAACAACATGAAATATATGATGTGTTGATTTTTTTCTTTGTTATAGTTAGGAATTTAACAACTTTTTTTTTTTTTACTTTGTATAGCTACTTACTTCCTCCACCCAACCACAGTCCTTCATTCACATGGAGGGGTTTTTGCTGTTCCCACCATGCCCACTAAATGCATATGGGAGGAAGTACAAAGTGAGAGTTTCTCACCCAGGCGTCTAGAGTGGTACCTAGATGGCAGTCTTAGATGCTTAAGATAAAATACAGCTTTCTAAATGGTTTAGTCCTCCTTCCTACATATGAGCATCTATTAATTGACGTTTCTTTTATTTATTTATTTATTTATTTATTTTAGATGTTAAACATATGTTAATAGTTTAGTTCTCTGGGAAACATGGAAACAACCTAGTAGAAAATAAGGCAAAATCTGCTCTCTCTCTGCATGGGGATGGAAGGAGAGGGGATCAAGTAGGTGGAGAAGAGAGCCTCAATGTTACTATGAATATTATAATTCCTACAGGAAATAGAGTATAAAATCTAATGTGAATGTTCGAATTGAGGCAAAGAAGTAGAAAACTACATATCACAAAAATGAAACCCTTTTCTATTATAAAGCAAGAAAAATTATATCATAACTTGAATGAGGAGACTAGTAAAGAAAATGACAATGGGCCCTGGCTGGTGTGGCTCAGTGGGTTGAGTTCCGGCCTGTGAAACAAAGGGTTGCCAGTTCAATTCCTAGTCAGGGCACATGCCTGGGTTGCAGGCCAGGCCCCCGGTAGGGGGTGCATGAGAGGCAACCACACATTGATGTTTCTCTCCCTCTCTTTCTCCTTCCCTTCTCCTCTCTAAAAAATAAATAAATAAAATCTTAAAAAAAAGAAATTGACAGTGGATGGGGGGTGACAACCAGCGTCTACAAAGAATTTAATGTGTGGGATATAAAGGGGAAAGGCCCCTGTGCCTTGTGGAAGAAATAAAAGAAACATGGAAAGCCAGTTAAATTTGGAAAAAAGAAAGCTGCTGATGGGGCTAGGTGATAAAATAGAGGGAAATTTTGACTTACAGTGTCTGCAGGGCCAGGGAGATGGAAGTCTAACAGCGTCTTGCTTGGGTGGTGTGTTCAGAAGCAGACGGAAGAGCAGGCTTCATAGTCGTGTGGCTCTGATGTAGACAAGGTGGAAACCTGTCTTCATTTGGGGCTGATGGGACTTGCTCAGGGACACTTTTGGATCTACTTAAAATCATAATAACCATTGGTTCTGACTTCATTTAAAAGCATTTTTAGCCCTAGCTGGTGTGGCTCAGTGAATTGAATGCTGGCTTGTGAACTGGATGGTCACCTGTTCAATTCCCGGTCAGGGCACATGCCTGGGTTGTGGGCCAGGGCCCCAGTTGGGGGTGTGCGAGAGGCAACCAATCAATGAATCTCTTGAACATCGATGTTTCTCTCCTTCTCTTTCTCCCTCCTTCCCCTTTCTCTAAAAATAAATAAAATCTGAAAAAATAAAAGCATTTTTAAATAAAAATATTCAAGTACTCAAAAGTGTGCTTCACAAGTACTTTCTGATAGTTAATTATCATAGAGTTATTTATTATTGTTAATCTTACGCTTATATCCATACAAGGCATCTTTCAAAATATTCTATAAACAGATCCTTCAGAGTGTTTTCGAAGGCAGACAATGTAAGTCAACCAAGAGTATCTATCTCAAAAGGATTAGAAAGAGATCAGGTGTTGAAAATCATAGGCAAATAGCTCAGCTTTGGGAAAATCTGGTGGGTGTGAAGAAAACACTTCGAAGTGGCCTCATGAAGTAGAAGGCCATTGAGAGGAAGAATGACGTTTACCAGGGCAAGGCTGGGCCTGAAGAACTTGTAGGAGGGAGAGCCAGATTTTGATGTTATCAAGAGAGATTGAGGACTGTAATTTTTATGTTTCAAATGACTAAAATTAAGTTTTGATAAAATTGTTTTTATTTCAATTTCTAGAACTGTTATATGACTTTCCAAAATGAAATCTGTAAATGACAAAGTAGAAAATTGGCAGCCTAGCATGTAGTTGTCACTGGAGGAAGGAGGGGCCCAGGGAGTGGGGACAGTGTAAACTTATCCATCTGGCTGCATTTCTCTCTTCTGTGGTAAGAGCCGCCCACCTTCCTCCCAGTGCAGAGCTGCTTCCCTGGCTGATTCCAAATGACTATATATCAACGTGCAAAGAGCTGGCTGGCAGTCCTCCGAGTCTAGCTATAGTTCTATATACCAAGCTTCTTCTCTTAGTTTTTAAAGTCTTTTCCTTGAACTTCAGAACTGCATGCCTACTGCCTATGTTGTGTCTCCATTTGGATATACCAAAGCAACTCAGACCTACTATGTTCAAAAGTTGACAGGACTCCTTGGTACATCATTCCGACTGCTGCTGCTTGGTTCAGGCCTTCATTAGCTCTCATCTGAATCACTTCTTCACTCTGATCTTGCTCTTCTCGCACCTCATCACTGGCCCCCTGCTCCCCTCATTCTATCACTGTAGCCAAAATGATCTTTCTGAAATATAACTTTGATTAAGTCTTAATGCCTTCAGAATAAAAATAAAAACTCCTTCCCATGATAATGACTTTGCCTTCTTGACGTGGCACCTGCTTACCTGTTAGTTAATTGCCTCAAGTCCACTTATGCTGAACTGTCTGCAGTCCCCAAGTGGTTTGATCTCCCTTGTGGGTGGTCTCTTGCATACGCTGTTTCTTCTTCCTGCCATCCCTGCTCCACCCGTCATCCTTCAGGCTTTAGCTAAGATGTCATTTTCTCTAAGAAGCCTTTTGTGATCTTTACAAACTAGATTAGGTGTCTTGCTTGCATGTGTCTCTAAAGCCTATTTTATTTCATCGGATTTATCATTACTGTACTTTTCCTGTTTACTTGTCTACCACCCCCAGAAGACTTTAAAGGTCCCTGAAGGCAGGGAGTTATATTGATTATCAGTACAGTTTCTGGCATATAGGGAGCACAGTAAATGTTTTTTTCTCTCCTTTTAAGAAAACTGGAAATATATACATACTATTAAAATTGTCATTTTAGCCATTTTAAATGTACAATGCAATAGTATCAAGTACATTCACATTGTGCGGCCCTCACCACTGTGCATCACCAGAACTTTTTCATCATCCCAAACTGAAAATAACGTACCCATTAAACATTGCCCCCTGCCCCTGGCCTTTGCTAACCACTATTCTACCTTTTGTCTTTAGGCATTTAACTGTAGGTACGTCATGTAAGTGGAATCATACAATATTTGAACTTTTGTACCTAGTTTAATCCCTTAGTATAATGTCTTCAAAGTTCATCCATGTAGCATGTGTCAGAATTTCCCTGCTTTTCCAGGCCCAACAATATTCCATTGTATGTATATAGCACATCTTCTTTATCCATTTATCTGTCCATGGACATTGGGTTGTTTTCACATTTTGGCTATTGTGAATGATGCTGCCATGAGCATGGGGGTACACATATCTGGTTGAGTCTCTGCTTTAAATTCTTTTGGGTATATACCAAGAAGTGGAATTGCTTAATCTTAGGGTGATTCTCTAACTGTTAAGGAACCATCACACTTTTCCACAGCAGCACAAAGGTCCCAGTTTCTCCACATTCTTGCCAACCTTCTTATTTTCTGTTTTTTTTTAAGTGCTCAGTGCGTTTTATTTTTAAGTATGTTTTATTGATTATGCTATTACAGTTTTCCCAATTTTTCCCCCTGTACCCCCCCTCTGCCCTGCGCCCCCCAACCCTCCAGCATTACCCCCACTTAGTTCATGTCCATGGGTTGTACATATAAGTTCTTTGAGTTCTCTGTTTCCTATACCAATTTTTATCTCTCCCTGTCTATTTTATGCCTACCAATTATACTTCTTCTTCTCTGTACCTTTTCCCTCCTATTTCTCCTTTCCCCCTCCCCACTGAAATCCCTCCATGTGATGTCCATTTCTCTGATTCTGTTCCTATTCTAGTTGTTTGCTTAGTTTTTGTTCTCATTGTTTTTCTTTTCTTTTAGGTTCATTCATTGATAGTTATGAGCTTGTTGTCATTTTACTGTTCACATTTTTAATATTTTTTTTCTTAGATAAGTCCCTTTAACATTTCATTTAATAAGGGCTTGGTGATGATGAACTCCTCTAGCTTTACCTTATCTGGGAAGCACTTTATCTGTCCTTCCATTCTAAATGAAAGTTTTGCTGGATAGAGTATTCTTGGATGTAGGTCCTTGCCTTTCATGACTTGGAATACTTCTCTCTAGCCCCTTCTTGCCTGCAAGGTTTCTTTTGAGAAATCAGCTGACAGTCGTCTGGGAACTCCTTTGTAGGTAACAGTCTCCTTTCCTCTTGCTGCTTTTAAGATTCTCTCCTTATTTTTAATCTTGGGTAATGTAATTATGATGTGCCTTGGTGTGTGCTTCCTTAGGTCAAACTTCTTTGGGACTCTCTGAGCTTCCTGGACTTCCTGGAACTCTATTTCCTTTGCCAGATTGGGGAATTTTCCTTCATTATTTGTTCAAATAAGTTTTCAATCCCTTGGTCTTCCACTTCTCCTTCTGGCACCCCTATGATTCAGATATCGGAAGGTTTAAAGTTGTCCTAGAGGTTCCTAAGCCTCTCCTTGTTTTTTTGAATTCTTGTTTCTTCATTCTGTTCTGGTTGAATGTTTATTTCTTCCTTCTGCTCCAAATCATTTATTTGAGTTTCAGGTTCCTTCCCTTCACTGTTGATTCCCTGTCTATTTTTCTTTATTCCACTTTGCATAGCCTTCACTTTTTCCTATATTTTGTGACCATACTCAACCATTTCTATGAGCATCCTGATTACCAGTGTTTTGAACTCTGCATCTGATAGGTTGGCTATCTCTTCATTGCTTAGTTCTGTTTTTGGAGCTTTGATCTGTTCTTTCATTTGGGCCATATTTTTTGTCTCCGAGCACCTGTTACATTCTAAAGGGAGGAGCCTTAGGTATTCCGCAGGGTGGGGTAACTCATGTTGCTGCATTGTGGGACTGTATGTTGGGGAGGGATCTGAAATGGAACAAGGCCACTTGCCTAGCTCTCGGCCAGCTTTCAGTCACTTTCCCCATTACCCATAAGCAAATTGGGCCCTTCTGATGCTGATTCCTGGGTGGGTGGGTTTGTGTACATTTTAGGATCTGGTGGGTCTCTCCAGTGAACTCTCCTGTGAGGCTGGGAGTTTCTCTGGCTGCTGCAACCCCCCCAGGTTTATACTACCAGAAGGTTTGAGGCTTTATTTCCCTGCCCTGAAACCTTGGGTTGTGTGGTCTGACTTGCTTCCCAGTGGTTCTTCCTGTTTATTCACACACAAATGTGGGCCACTCAGTCCACCAGCCACACCTTGCCCATTCTGGTCCACCAGCTGTCACCTCGCTCACCCGGTCCTATAGCTGCTGCCTTGCCACAGGCCCTCTCTGCCCCAGCTGCTCGTCTCTGCCCCTCCTACCAGTCTGAATGAATGTTTCTTCTTTAACTACTTGGTTGTCGGACTTCCATACAGTCTGATTTTCTGGCAGTTCTGGTTATTTTTGTTGTTAAATTTATTGTTGTCCTTCTTATGGTTGTGCGAGGAGACAAAGTGAATCTACCTATGCCTTCATCTTGGCCAGAAGTCCAGATTCTCCATTTCTCCATTTTAAGTGACTCTTCTTGTTTGTTTCTGCTTCTTAGATTGATCTGCTTTGACTCCCTGTCTTTGTAGTGTGACCTTCTGTGGTAGGAGACCTGTGGGATTCAGTGGTGCAGTCTCCTTGATCTCCTGAACTTGATCTTGGGATGCTCTTTATGCCATTTATGTGGGCTCTCTGGTTGCAATTGGGTTTTGGTTGTTGTTGGATCATTCTTTGGTGGGTCTTTCCCTCTGGCTGGCTGACTGACTGAGAGTCATTCCTCCCACCACATCTTGTATGCTGTTGTACAGGTGCTACTGGAATAAAACCAAATGCCCAGGAAACAAACCCACACCCACAAAAATAACCCCTACCCACAATCACAATATCAGCAGCCAATGAGTCAATATTAATAATGGTGTAAAGAGATTAAGATTACTATAAGAAAGGAAAAATAATTTTGAGAGGGTAGAGGAGGAGCAGAAATAAGAGTAGAGAATAGAGACAAGGTGAAGAAAGAAAGTAAAATTTATATCATAAATAAAAAAGGGAGGAAAGAAAGTAGAAATGAGTAAGTGAAAGAAGCATATAGTATTAAGTTTAAACAGAAATTTAAAAAATATATAGTGAGAGAGAGAAAAAAATAGGAACGAAATTGGAGAAAGAGACCCACCAGAGCCCTATCAACAACAAATGAGCAAAGATTGATATAGGCAGGTTGGGAATAAGAGGGAAAAAGAAAGAGAGAAAAGCTTAAGAGATGTCTATTGGAAAGAGAAGTGATTTTGAGAGGATGAAGGGAGAAGGAATACTAAGAGTGAGGGATGAAGACCAGGTAAAGACAGGGAAAAATTAAAATTTAAAACAAAATAAAGAAAGGGCAGAAGGAAAGAAAAATGAAGTAGGGAAGGGGAAGAGTAAAGTTTGAGATTTGAAATACAAAAATAGTGAAGATGTAGAAATAAAATTGAAGAACTGCAGCAACAACACCATGTCCACAACCCATGAGCAAAGACTGATAAAGGTGGAGGAAAATAAGAGAATTTTAGTAACAGGAAAAAGAATGTGAGATGACTAATGACAAGAAAAATGGTTTTGAGAGTCTGGAGGGGGGAGAAATAGTAAGTGTGGAATGAAAACAAATAATAGCAAGAGAGAAAATAAAATTTAAAATGAAAATAAAAGGAGGCAAGAAGAAGGCAAAATTGAGTAAGAGAAGGGAGGAGATAAACGTGAGAATTGAAATAAACCATAATGGAAAAACTAGTGACCCAATAGGCACAAACTTGAAGTACAAGAAATGAATGTTAAAAAGCTATGCAGGAGAGAAAATGATGTAAATCATGAAGACCGTGGTGGGATTCATTTTGATTGAATCTGGTGTTTACCACTGTCTTCTATTTCTGGATCCACCCCTGGGGATGTCACATGGTGTCCCAGCTTGGCCTTAGGCAGCCTATTTGAGACCACCAGGCATTCAGTCTGTGGCTGTCTCCTTCAGTTGTTAATCTAGTCACTCTGTAATCAGCAGTCAGACTTAACCACCACAGGGTGGAGCAGAGTAACTCCTGTGTGCAGGGCTATTGCTGCCCCTCAGGCTGATGCCACTTGGAGAGGAGTGCTCTGCCTGAGCAAGATGGCTCCTGCAGTATGGGGGAGGAGTCAGCACCAGTATATCCTGCTGGCTGCTCCCTCAGTTCTCTCCCCAAAGCCACCATCCCTAGCCTCTCCTGAAGCGTCTCTAGTCCACTCTGCTCCCCCTTTGCCGCAGCCCAGGGTAAGTGGCTGAAAACGAAATTTTGTGCATTGGCTGTTTAAGAGGCTCTCTGTGTCTCCAGCTGTCTCTCCCTAGCAGACAGAAACCTACTTCCTACCAGACACGTTGTAGTGAAGTGGTTTCTTCTGTCTGTCCGTGGTTATGCTTCTCTCCAGCTAGTGTTCAGTTGGTTATTCAGGATGATTTCTCTACAATTTAGTTGTAATTCCAGATTGGTCTTGGGCGGAGGTTAGTGCAGCTTCCACTTCTCTGCCATCTTGGATCTCCAACTTCATTCTTTTGCATGTAGATAACCAGTTTTCCCGGCACCATTTGTTGAAAAGATTGTAGCAACTTTTGACATCAGAAATTAAGTTTTTCAGTTTTATTCTTGTTAAAGTCTGAGACAAGTTTTAATACTACTTGCTATTTGATCCTCCTTCTAACGTTCTTTCTAGTGTACCCTTGTCTAAAGTGTTTCCTTTGACAATTCTACCTAGATGTCTTTCTTTCTTCATCTCTGTTGTAACTTCACTTCAGTGCCAGTTTTCTTTCCCTCTTTCACTCTTTTCTCCTTAATTTAGATTCATTTTTATTTGTGTGTGTCCAGGCCACAGCTGGCATTTGAGGGTCTTAACCCTCCTGGATGGCCAAAGAGAGAGAGCTTTGATCATCTTTTGTCCCCAGCTTTGAGTCTAGTACAATTTCTTTTGGAACTTTCAGGGCTAAAAGTCACTTTTACTGTTATCTCATTACCTAGGCTGGCTGTCTTATCTTTGCACTGTAGTAAGAAGACAACTGAGACAGTATTGGAATGATGGACAAGATGAATTACCTAAGAGTCTGTGGTATAGTGAAAAGAGCATTATATTGAAGGCCAAGAACTGTGTGCTCCATCTCTGCATCTGTCACTAATTAGCAGTGAGGCAACATAGCCTCTCTCATTTAATTTACTGATAAGTTTACTTAACTGTACAGTAAGGATAGTTGGACTAGACGGTCTCCAAGTTCTAAAAGTTTATTTTTACTTTTTGCAAGACAATTTCCTTAGAAAGAAAAGGAATTTAAGCTGGTTTTAATGGATGAATAGAATTTAGGTAAGAAAGAAAGAAAGAGAGACTTCAGGTGATTTAAAACAAAATGAAAGTATATTTAGGAGTCAATGAAGATAACAGTGACCAGACTTTTTATTAAATGAGGCTGAGTCAATCGGATATCCCCATACAAAAAGAATTAACCTTGACCTCTATCTCACAGGATATATAAAAATCAATCTCAAATGACTTGAAATCTAAATAAGAAAGGTGAAACAATAAAGCTTCTGGAAGAAAACATAGTCTAATAGCTGCATGACCTTAAGATAGGCAAAGATTTCTAGAACAAAAAAAGAAGAGGAAGAAGAAGAAGAGAAAATGAAGGTTGACAGATTGGGATAAGTACAATTGAGAACTATGGTTTATCAAACGACATCATTAAGAAAGTAAAAAGGAGAAAAATATTTGAAATATATCTGACAAACGACTGTATGGAGAATATGCAAAGAAGTCCCACAAATCAATAAGAAAATGCAGATGACCAAATAAAAAAGTGGGCAGAGACTTAAACTGGCATTTCACAAAGATGAATATCTAAATGGCCAATAAAGATATGAAAGGTGCTCAATATTGTCAGAGAAAAGCAAATTAAAACTGTAGTGAGCCAATGAACGCTTGAAAAATTCCTCAACATCATTGTCATTAGAGGAATGCAAATCAAAACCACGATGAGATACTAATTCACATTTCACATCCACTAGAATGGCTGTAATTAAAAAAACAAAAGGAAATAACAGGTGTTGGCTAGGGTGTAAAGAAATTGGTAAGAATGCAAAAATGATTTAGCCACTGTGGAAAATAGTTTGGCAGTTCTTCACAAAGTTAAACATAGAGTTACCATATGACTCTGCAATTCTACTCCTAGGTATATATTCAAAAGAATGGAAAACGGGGACTAAAATAAGTATATGTTCATACACTATTGACAATAGCCAAATAGTGAAACACTCGCAATGTCCATCAATAGACGAATGAATAAACAAATTTTGATACACACATATTATAACAAAACCTTATTCATCCATAGAAAGGAGTGAAATGCAGATATGTAGATGAACTTCAAGAACATTACGAAGTCTGACTAGAAAAAGTCCAGCCATTGTCAATATAATGAGAATGTTTTGCATGACATTGATGTAACCTGGCAGCCAACAAGAGTGGACTGGAATGCACATGCATGAACAATGATGACTTCACTGTACTAGTCAGTGGGGGTGGTAGATGCCATTGAGTGAGCATGTGTACTGTGTGGCCGTTGCATTCAAAATGACTGAGCAAGTAGGGCAATGAATCTGCACTGCATTTTACATTAAGCTTGAACATTCTTCCGAGGAAAGTATTCAGATGATTTCAGAAGGCCACAGCTCTGGGCAGCTGGTGATTGGCAGCTTCATCACGACAACACACCCACTCATGCATCACATCTCATGCAGAGTTTTTGGCAAAACATCAAATCACCCAGGTGACTCACCCCCTCTGCAGCCTAGATCTGGCACCCTGTGACTTCTGGCTTTTCCCAAAACTAAAATCACCTTTGAGAGGGAAGAGATTTCTGACTGTTGTTGAGATTCAGGAAAATACGACAGGACAGCTGATGGCGACTGGGAGAACTGGTGAGGTCCCAAGGTGCCTGAAGGGGACTGAGACGTCATTGTTCTGTGCACAATGTTTCTTGTATCTTCTTGAATTAATGTCTCTAGTTTTCATAGTACATGGCTGGATACTTCCTGGACAGACCTCACATACTAAGTGAAAGAAGCCAGACACAAATGTTACATAAATTATGATTCCTTTTATGTGATGATTCAGAACAGATAAATCAGTAGAAACAGAACACAAACTACTGGTTGCCAGGAGGTAGGGATACGGGGGGCGAGGGGGAGGTGAGGAGGCAAATGGAGAAAAACTGATTAATGGGTAAAGGGTTTTACTTTGAAGTAATGGAAATGTTTTGGAACTAGATAAGGTGGTAATTGCACTACATTGTGAATGTACTAATTGCCAGTGAATTGTTCTCTTTGAAATGGTTAATTTTATGTTATATAAATTTCCCCTCAGTAAATTACTTTAAAAAAAAAATGATGTGCCCTGACCAGTGTGGCTTAGTTGGTTGGGCGTCTTCTGCAGAGTGAAAGGTCCCCAGTTGATTCCCGTCAGGGCACACGTCTGGGTTGTGGGCCTGGTCCCTGGACAGGGCGCGAGAGGCAACCAGTTGATGTTTCTCTCACACATCAATGTTTCTTTCCCTCCCTCCCCCTCTCTCCAAAAATAAATAAATAAAATCTTAAAGGAAAACAACCCTGTGAGATACCACTATGTGTGTGTGTCTTTCCACTACGATTGGGTACAGTGAGGAAGACTGGTGTCTCCCAGTGTTGGTGAGGATTGGGGCAGCTGGAACCCTTTTGCACTGCCGGTGGGAGTGCCCCTAACACTAAACACGTGCCCTCTTCTGACCCCAGCATTCCACTCCCACCTGTCTGCTGTAGAGAGATGAACACACATGGCCACCAAAAGATGTGTACAAAAGGTTCTTAGCAACTTTATTCATCACAACCTGAAATGATAAACACCCTAAATGTCTTATCAGGTAGAATGGATAAATGAATTGTGCTCTATTCACACATGGAACACTACACAGCAATTAAAAAATGTGGTCCATGCAACACACACAATAAAGATCTGTCTCGCAGAAATAATGTTGAGTGAAAGAAGCCAGACCCTGAAGAGTATACTCATAGTCTACTTATATGAAGTTTAAAAACAGGCCAAACTGCTAACCTTTGCTGGGAGAGTAGGAGTGTTGGTGGTTGTTGACAAGGGAGCGCCAGAGAGCCATCTGGAGTGCTGGCAGTCAGCATCTGGCTGGGGCTGAGAAGTGGTTACACAGGTGTACATACGTGTGTACAGAATAGCTAGTCTGAGCACTTGAGACCTGTTCACTTGTGTTATGCTCTACCTTAAAAACAGCAACAACCTCAAAAACCAAAGCCAAAACAGTTGCTGTAATTAGAGTACATGTTCTTTCAGGGAAGCAGTAAGAAAAGAATGTTCAATACCTTTTGCAACAGCATGGATGGAACTGGAGAGCATTATGCTAAGTGAAGTAAGCCAGGCAGTGAGGGACAAATACCTTATGATCTCACCTTTAACCGGATCATAACCAACAAAAGCAGAAAGCAAGCAAAACATAACCAGAGACACTGAAATTAAGAACAGTCTAACAATAGACAGGGGAGAGGGGGGTGGGGACA
>PVJI01029323.1:0-15430 GCA_004026765.1 Micronycteris hirsuta
AAGCAAAACATAACCAGAGACACTGAAATTAAGAACAGTCTAACAATAGATAGGGGAGGGGGGGAGGGGACAATGGGGAGAATCACTGTAGAGGACACATGAACAGTACTAAGGGGGAGGAGGGAGTTTGGGGGCGTGGGATGGGAGGGGAAGGGAGGGGGAGGGGAGAGGCTGCAAATAACTGTAATTAAACAAAAAAAATTAATTAAAAAAAGATTTTTTATTTTATTTATTTTTTTTAGAGAGAGGAGAAGGGAGGGAGAAAGAGCAATGTATGGTTGCCTCTCACATGGCCCCCACTGGGGACCTGGCCCGCAACCCAGGCATGTGCCCCGACTGGGAATCGAACTGGGACCCTCTGGTTCCCAGCCCGCGCTCAATCCACCGAGCTACACCAGCCGGGCCCTAATTATGATGTGTTTTGATGTGGGCCTCTTTGGGTTCCTCTTGATTGGGATTCTCTGTGTTTCCTGGATTGTGTGACTTTTTATCTCATCAAATTAGGGAAGTTTTCCATCATTACTTTTTCAAACAGGTTTTCTATCCCTTGCTCTTCTTTTTCTCCTTTTGTTATCACAATTATATGGATATTATTATATTTCGTGTTGTCTTGCAGCTCCCTTACCACCTGCTTGTTCCTTCTGAGCCTCTATTCCTTTTCTTGCTCTATCTGGGTGTTTTTTTTCTACCTTGTCATCCAGCTCTCTTATTCGATCCTCTGTTTCATCCAGCCTACTTGTAATTCTTTCCAATGTGTTTTTTATTCCTGAGTTTTTATTGTACATTTCTTGCTGGTTTTCGTTTATATTCTCTGTTTCCTTTTTCACGCAATCGTAGTTCTCACTCAGTTTCTTGTAGTTGTCTGTGAGTTTTTTGAGCATCTTTATAACCATTAATTTGAATTCTATATCTGAATAGTTTGTTTACCTCCATCTCTTTATTTTTTGTGGGGATTCTTCCAAGCCTTTTGTTTGCATGTTCTTTTTTTTTTGTTTCCCTACTTTAGGTGACTCATTTTGTTTGTTTCTGAGCTTCCCGATGTATCACTTTGCTTGGTGTCTTCGTAGGGTAAACTTTTATGGTAGGAATACCATGCGATTCAGTAGTGTAATCTCTTTGATCTCCTTCTCTGCACACTCTAGATTTGTCCTTTCTTCTGTTTCTGTGGGCTCTCTTGTTGCACTTGGTTTTTAACCTTTGTTGTTGGTGATTTTTCTCCTCCAGATGGTAAACTGATGTTCACAGTTCCCACCTATTCTTGTATGTTATCAGTGGTAGGGAGTTGGCAAAATGGATTAAGATATTAGGAGAGTATTTTATGGGGTATAAAGTACCAGCGAGTAGAGAAGAGATAGGAGATTCTGTAGATAAGTATAGGGTTAACTGTGACATTTCACCTAACTTTTTATAAAAGGTGAGAGATAAGACTCTTGTTAGAGGGGAGGATGATTGTGAGCTGAATGCAGAAAACAGAGTGCTTGCGCAATGTTTCATGATGAGATATAATGAGAGTAAAGGATAGAAAGTAGAAGTAATTTGAGAGAGAATAGAGTTAACCATAATAATAATAATGCTTAGGATTAAAGTGAAGTGGGCTAAGATCAGGGAGGTTTGCTGTGTAGTATGTACAGTTGTATGGAGCATTAATCATTTGCAATAGTTCTGGAACAACAACAATATGACAAGAAATATATGATTTAGATAACCAGAATAAAAAGTAGCTTATCCAGAGCTGTGTGTTATTGGGACTTCCAGCTAAGTTGGAGGTGTAGGTAGACACACTATGCTTCCTTGCATAACCAAAAGAAGGACAACAACAATTTAAAAAACAAAAACAGACTTCCGGCCAAGATGGAGGCGTAGGTGGACGCACTGTGCCTCCTCGCACAACCAAAAGAGGAAAAAAAGCAATTTAGAGGGCAAGGGCAGCCAGATCTGACAGAAAACTGAACTGAGTGGAAGTCTGACAACCAAGGAGTTAAAGAAAACAAGTTCATCTACACCGGTAGGCCGGGCGGAGGCAGGTGGAGGGTGCTCAGCAAGACTCGGTTTGCAGAGCAGTGCCGTTGGCACTCCAGCTGCCTGAAGTAGCCCGTGGTGGACGTGCCTCGCCAAAGTGCAGCGGGCATACTCTGAGACTGGGGCTGAGACTGGTGGACCGGGCGGTCCCTCATAGGTGTGTGGATAGAACGGGATGAAAAGCTGGGGGGCAGAACAGACTGCTTGGCCCACCAACACAGGGAAATAAAGCCTCAAACCACCAACTGAAAACACCTGTGGGGGTTGAGGCAGCGGGAGGAGAAACTCCCAGCCTCATAGGAGAGTGTGTTGGGGAGGCCCACCCACTCACCCTGGAGCCAACAAGGAGGGGAATCAACTTGCTTGTGGGCAGTGGGGGAGGTGCAGAGAGCAGAGCAAGTGCCATTGTTCTCTCAGGCCCCGCCCCCACAGACAGTGTCACAGCACAGTGATGTGGGTTACCAGGCCTCCACAGAGAATTTCACAACACAGCAAGGTGGGTGACCCCGCCCCCACAGCAAGCGTCACAACAGAGCGACATGGGTTTCCCCACCCTGGTGAACACCTAAAGCTCCGCCTCTTAAAATAACAGGTGCACCAAGAAAAAAAAAAGGCCCAAATGAGAGAGAAAAAAATGGCAGCAAGATAGGGGGGAGCAGGGTCCACTTCCTCATCCCCACAAGTGAAACACCTAGCTGATTTTCTGAGGAACAGAGTGAACACACAACGGATTTCCAGCATATATGGAGATTGGTGACCAAGATTACAGGGGAAATTGAATGATCAGATGCCTGACACAGACAGAGGGACCAGGGGAGCAGGCATGGCCAGACACTTTTAAAGCCAGCCAGCAAAAGTTTTTTTTGTTGTTGTTGTTTGTTTGTTAGTTAGTTTTCTCCACCCTCCTTCCTATCTGTCCTTCCTTATTTTTTTAATTCCTTCTTCCTTCCATTCATTTAGTATTCCTAGTCTTCTCCTCTTTTTATTTATTTATTTATTTTTATTTTTTATTTTTATTTTCTTACTTTATTTTCTTCTTCTTCTTCTTCTTCTCCTTCTTCTTCTTCTTCTTCTTCTTCTTCTTCTTCTTCTTCTTCTTCTTCTTCTTCTTCTTCTTTTTCCTCTTCTTCCTCTTCTTCCTCTTCTTCTTCTTCTTCCTTCCCCTCTCTTCATTACCCACAGGTGAGACATTAAAACCTGAAGTTGTGAAGAGAACAGAGCTAGACCCAGACAAGGGTCAGCCCTAAAAACAGAGACAGTGACGCAAAATTAACTTCGCTACTCCAGAGAACTTGACAGATCAATTTAAGAAACAGAGGCTAGCAAGGAGAATCTCACAAACAATGGGAAGACAAAGAAACAATCCCCAAATGAAAGGAAAGGAGGAAGCCCCAGAAAGAATGATAAATGAAACAGAGGCAAGCCAACTATCGGATAGTGAGTTCAAAGCATTATCAGGAAGTTCAAGAAACTTGATGAGCGGCAACGAATTGCCAGAAACTACAAGGAAACTATAATGATCTCACAGCAAACTATGTCAACATGAAAAAGGAAATAGAAACTATCCACGAGGGCCAAGAGGAAATGAACAATACAATATCTGAACTGAAGAATACAGTAGAAGGAATCAAAAGCAGGCTCGATGAAGCAGAGGATCAGATCAGTGAGCTGGAAGGCAAGGTAGAAAAAAACACCCAAAAAGAGCAGGAACAGGAAAAGAGACTCAGAGAGAATGAAGAGGTATTAAGGGAAATGCAGGGCAACATGAAACATAATAATATTCGTATAATAGGGATACCAGAAGGAGAAGAAGAAGAGCAAGGGATAGAAAACGTGTTTGAAAAAGTAATGATGGAAAACTTCCCTAATCTGATGAGAGGAAAAAGTCACACAAATCCAGGAAACACAGAGAGTCCCAAGCAAAAGGAACCCTAACAGGCCCACTTCAAGACACATCATCATTAAAATGGCAAAATTCCAAGATAAAGAGAGAATCCTAAAGGCAGTGAGACAGAGACAGGAAGTAATATACAAGGGGGGCCCAATAATGTTAGCAGCTGACTTCTCCAAGCCAGAAGAGAATGGCAAGAAATATTCCAAGTAATGAGAATGAGAGGCCCGCAACCAAGGCTAATGTACCCAGCAAGGCTCTCAATTAAGATAGATGGCCAAATAAGGAGCTTCCCAGACAAAAGATGTCTAAAAGAATATACCTCCACCAAACCAGCTCTGCAAGAGATGCTAAAGGGACTGATTTAAGGAAAGGAAGGGAAAGAGAGAGAGAGAGGAACACAGGTAAAAAAAAAAAAAGGGCAATGAATAACTACGTATTGATAATAACCTTAAAAGTGAATGGATTAAATGCTCCAGTCAAAAGACATACACTAGCTGAATGGATAAGAAAGCATGATCCAAACATATGCTGCCTACAAGAGACCCACCTCAGGACAAAAGACTTACACAGACTGAAGGTGAGGGGCTGGAAACAAATTACCCAAGCAAATGGACAGGAAAAAAAAGCAGGGGTAGTAATACTCATATCAGACAAAATAGACTTCAAAAAAAGGGCCATCAAGAGAGACCCAGAAGGACACTTTATAATACTCAAGGGAAGAATCCACCAAGAAGACATAAACATTGTAAATATATATGCACCCAACACAGGAGCACCCAAATACATAAAGAAAATCGTGGAGGACTTCAAGAAAGGTATTGATAGCAACACAATTATAGTAGGGGACTTCAACACCCCACTGTCAAAAATGCACAGATTTTCCAAACAAAATATTAACAAAGATATTGTGGAATTGAACAATACTCTAGATGAAATGGACATAACTGATATATATAGAGCCTTTCACCCCACAGAAGCTAAATGCACATTCTTTTCAAATGCACATGGAACATTTTCAAAAATAGATCATATCATAGGACACAAAACAAGCCTCAAGAAATTCAAGAAAATTGAAATCATACCAAGTATTTTCTCTGACCAAAGGACTGAAATTAGAAACCAACCCCAAGGAAAAAAACCCCAAACACTCAAATCATGGAGATTGAATAGCATGCTATTAAACAATGAATGAGTCAAGGATGAGATTAGGGAAGAAATCAAAAAGTTCCTTGAAACAAATGAAAATGAACAGACAACAATCCAAAATTTGTGGGACACAGTGAAAGCAGTCCTGAGAGGGAAGTTCATAGTGATACAGGCCTACCTAAAATAATAGAAACAGTTCACACAAACAACCTAACCCTACGCCTACAAGAACTCAAAGAACAACAACAAAGACAACCCAAAGCAAGTAGAAGGAAGGAAATAATGAAGATAAGAGCAGAATTAAATGACATAGAGACTAAAAGGATAATTGTAGCGATCAATGAATCCAGGAGGTGGGTCTTTGAAAAGATAAACAAAATCAACAAGTCTTTAAGCACGCTCATCAGGAAAAAAAGAGGACCCAAATAAACTCAATGAGAAATGAAAGAGGAGATATTACAACTGATCCCAGAAATACAAAGGATTGAAAGACATTACTATGCATAACTGTATGCCAAGAAATATGAAAACCTAGGTGAAATGGATGAATTCCTAGAAAAATATAATCTTCCAAAACTCAATAAAGAAGAAGCAGAAAGTCTGAACTGACCAATAACAGCAGATGAAATTGAAGCAGTAATCAAAAAACTCCCAACACACAAAAGCCCTAGACCAGATGGTTTCACAGGAGAATTCTACAAAGCATTTAAGGAAGAGAAAACCCCTATCTTTCACAGACTATTCCAAAAAATCCAAAATGGGGAGGTGGGGGGGAAAGATGGCGTCGAAGTAGGAGGGAGCGGGATCGGCTTCCTCCAGCCCACTGGTGGGATATCTGGCTGATTTTCTGAGGAGCGGAGCGATCGCCCAGCTTTATTCCAGGAAGATTGGCGAACAGGATTGCACATAAAACTGAAAGATCAGCCGGTAGGGAGTCTGCTTCGGAGGGAAGGGACTAAAGGGGAACCCAGAGGTCTGTGGATCCAGTCGCAGCAGCTTCCCGGTTTGTTCCAGGATCAGTGGGAGGGAGCTGGATTGGGGTGTGAGAGTTGCCAAAGCAGGCGCTCGTGTCTGTTGAGAGAGCCTTGGTCCCCAGCAGTCCAGAAGTTGGTGTGTATGTGGGGACTGGTCTGCAAGGCCGGTGATCCCAGCAAGAGGAATTGGAGATTGAACTGAATGGGAGACACAGGCCCGGAACACCGGGACAAGGCGTGCACCAGGCGAAGCCAGTCAGGGGCGGCTGGGAGTGGTGCCCGACCGGGCGCCCAGGCCTGCGGCTTGCAAGCACCGAATCCAGAGACAAAAGTGGTCAACGAATACAGGGGCGCGGAGCTCACTCCGGGAGGGCCTGAGACACAACCCAGCCACTGTAATTGGAGACCTGCGGTGCAGACTCCCTCCATGGAAGAAAAACAGGGGAGCAACATTGAACCCCACTGACGGGAGACACAGACCTCACAAACTCTGACTCAGAGTGGGGATCAGGCAGCCCAGAGTAGGTGCTGCGAGCTCCTAGCAACTCGGCTCAAGGCAGGATGGCAGCTAAGACTGCAGCCCAGGAAGAAAACAGGGGAAGTCCGATATCTTCCCAGCCTGTCACAGCCCTGACCAGACGCTGTGGAAGCCAGCCAACAGAAGTCTTTTTTTTTTTCTTCTTCTTTCTTTTGTTTTCTCTTTGTTTCTTTGTTTGTTTTTCCCCAACCTTCTTCCTATCTGTCCTTCTATATTTTTTAACTCCTTCTACCTTCCCTTCATATGGTATTCCTAGTTTTCTCTTCTATTTATCTCATATTTTTTATTATATTTTATGTTATTTGAGTATTATTTTTTCTTTATCTTTCTTTTTCCTTTTCTTTTGCTTTCTTTTCCTTCTTTTTCTTCCTTCCCCTCTCTTCTTTATCCACAGGTGAGACATTAAAACCTGGAATTGTGAAGAGAATAGAGTGGGACCCAGACAAGAGTGAGCCCAAAAAACAGAGACAGTAACACAAAATTAACTTCGCTGCTCCAGAGAACTTGACAGATCAATTTAAGAATCAGAGGCTATGGTACTGGCATAAAAACACACAGATAGACCAATGGAACAGAATTGAGAGCCCAGAAATAAACCCAAGTCTCTACGGGCAATTAATCTTCGAGAAAGTGGGCAGAAGCATAAAATGGAATAAAAATAGCCTCTTCAACAAATGGTGTTGGGAAACCTGGATGGCTACCTGCAAAAAAATGAAACTTGAGCACCAACTTACACCATACACAAAAATAAATTGAAGGTGGATAAAAGACCTAAATGTAAGTCGTGACACCATAAATGTTCTATAGGAAGACATCTGTAGGAAAATCTCAGACATTCCACGCAGCAACATCTTCAATGATATGTCCCCTAGAGCTAGGGACATAAAGGAAAGAATAAACAAATGGGACCTTATCAAAATAAAAAGCTTCTGCGGGGCTAAAGAAAATATTATTAAAATAAAAAGTGAACCAACCGTATGGGAAAACATATTTGCCAGTGATACCTCAGACAAGGGTTTAATCTCCTAAGTATATAAAGAACTCATACGACTCTACTCCAGGAAGAGAAAAAACCCAATTAGAAAAATGGACAAAAGACATGAACAGACACTTCTTGAAAAAGGACCTAAAGAGGGCCCAGAGTCATATGAAAAGATGCTCAACAGCATTAGCCATCAGAGAGATGCAAATTAAAACCACGATGAGATACTACCTCATGCCAGTCAGAATGGCCATCATCAACAAAGCAACAGATAACTGTTGGAGGGGATGTGGAGAAAAGGGAAGCCTACTGCAGTGTTGGTGGGAATGCAGACTGGTGCAGCCATTGTGGAAAACAGTATGGAACTTCCTTAGAAATTTAAAATGGAACTGCCTTTCGACCCAGCAATTCCACCTCTGGGATTATACCCTAAGAACCCTGAAACACCAATTCAAAGGAACCTTTGCACTCCTATGTTCATAGCAGCACAATTCACAATAGGCAAGTGCTGGAAACAACCTAAGTGCCTATCTACAAATGAGTGGGTCAAGAAAGTATGGTACATTTACACAATAGAATTTTACGCAGCAGAGAGGAAGAAGGAGCTTATACTCTTTGCAACAGCATGGATGAAACTGGAGAGCAGTATTCTAAGTGAAGTAAGCCATGCAGGCGGTGAGAAACAAATTCCATATGATATCACCTTTAACCGGAACATAATTAACAAAAGGAAAAAGCAAGCAAAACTTAACCAGAGACATTGAAATTAAAACAATCTAACAATAGCCAGAGGGGATGTGGGAGGGGACAGTGGGAATAAGGGTTTTCAGGAACCACTATAGACGATTTATGGACAGAACGAAGGGTGGAGAGAGAGGCAGGGAAGGGAGGTGGGATTAGAGGGGGAGGGGAGGGGAGAGTATTCAGACAGCTGTAATTGAAGAACAATAAAGTAAAAAAAAAAACTCCAAAACTTTCCATTTGATCACATGGAAAAGTAAAAAAGATATATTCAAGGACTGTGTTTCAATAAAATGCACTTGTATTATTACTTGGGAAAAAAAAGAACAAAAAACAACCGGAACTGAGAGAAACTTGAAGTGTATGGAAGTCCGACAACCAAGGAGTTAAAGGACACACATTCATCCACACCGGTAGGAGTGGCAGAGCCTGGCAGCTGGGCGGAGAGGACTCATGGTAAGGACGCAGCTGGAGGACCTGGCCAGGCAGCAGATTTTGGAGCAGGGCGGGCAATGCTCAGGTGGTTGGCAAGGCAGCAGCTGGTGGAGCAGACAGTCCCACATTTGCACAGATAAACCAGGAGCAACAGCTGCGGAGCTAAACAAACTGCATAACCCAGTGCTGCAGAGAGGGGAAATAAAGCCTCAAACAACCGATTGAAAACTGTGAGGGTTGAGGCAACAGCGGGAGGAACTCCCAGCCTCACAAGAGAGTTTTTTGGAGAGACTCATAGGGTCCTAGAACATACACAAGCCCACCCACTTGGGAATCAGCACCAGAGGGTCCACTTTGTGTGTGGGTAGTGGGGGAAGTGACTGAAAACTGACAGAGAGGAAATAGACTTCCGGGAAGTCCAGAAAGCTCAGATAGTCCCAAATAATTTGGACCCAAGGAGGAACACACCAAGGCACATCATAATTACGTTACCCAAGATTCAAAATAAGGAGAGAATCTGAGAAGCAGCAAGAGAAAAGGAGACAATTACCTACAAGGGAGTTCCCATAAGACTGTGAGCTAATTTCTCAAAAGAGAACTTACAGGCAAGAAGGGGCTGGAAAGAAGTGTACGAAGTCATGAAAGGCAAAAACCTACATCCCAGACTACTCTATCCAGCAAAACTTTCATTTAGAATGAAAGGGCAGATAAAGTGCTTCTCAGATAAGGTCAAGTTCAAGGAGTTCATCATCACCAAGCACTTATTATATGAAATGTTAAAGGAATTTATCTTAGAAAAAGAAGATAAAAAAACATGAACAGTAAAATGACAGCAAACTCACAGTTGTTAACAACCACACCTAAAATGAAAACAAAAGCAAACTATGTAAACAACTAGAACAGGAACAAATTACAGAAATGGAGATCACATGGAGGGTCATCAGTAGGGGAGTGGGATGGGGAGAGAGGGGGAAAAGGTACAGAGAATAAGTAACATAAATGGTAGGGAGAAAATAGACAGGGGGAGGTTAAAAATAGTATAGGAAATGTAGAATCCAAAAAACTTATACGTTTGACTCATGGACACAAACTAAAGGCAGGGAATGTGGGTGGGAGGGTGTGTGCAGGGTAGAGGGGAATAAAGGCGGGAAAATGGGAGAGCTGTGATAGCATAATCAATAAAATATATATTAAAAAAAGAGTTGTGTGTTATTGGAGCACAGGTGAAGTGAAAGAAGGAAAATTAAAATACAATAAAGAGAGAATAACGAAAACCGGTCAAATAATGCAATTAGAGAACTAAATGAAGAAAAGTAAACATAAGGGAGAAAAATAAAAAAATACTAATAAAATTAAAGTAAAAATAATAAAAAATAGTAATAATACACATAAATGATAAAATTCCAGCTCTATGGATAGCAAAGTGATATTTGTCTCAGTTTCTTAGTTTTTGGGGTTAGCCTGTGCTCCCCCTTTTGATATGTCTCTGGACCCTTCATAACTCCATGTCTTATTGTTTCACTTGGGGGAAGAAGAAAAAGGAAAAAAAAAAGAAAGAGGAACATAAAAGAAAGTAAAAGAAAGTACTAAGCCTCCTGTTGACTTTAAACCTGTTCGGTGAGTTGTGCTGGTTTTCCTAGATTCCACAGCAAGAGGGGGGCTGAGCATCTTCATTTTTTTCTCTTCCTTTGGTTTTGAGAGGATGGAGATCAGGTCTGGGCCACAATACGCACAGTTTCCCTGACCCTGGCCCAGGTCCTCAGTGAGTGTCCAGGCTCAAATTAGCCACCCAGTCTTTCGGCACGTAGTCAATCTCAGGCTCGCTGTTTCACTCAGCCACTCAGTCTCCGGCATGCATCAGCCTCTGGGCATGCAGCAGCCTCTGGGCATGCAGCGTGAGACAAGCTTGGGGATGTGGTTCCACTTAGCCACTCAGTGTCTGGGTGTGCACAGCCCAAATCACGCTCAGGGCAAGCCAACCATTGCTTGAGAGTTCCTTATAAAGCACCTGTTCACTGTTCTTAAGAAGTGCATGGCTTTTCACACAGCCCAACTTTCCAAGCATTCTGGAGACTATCTGAGTAAGGGTCAGACATGGCCCAACTCCCCTTTTCCAGGTGTCACCTGGCACCTCAATCTCATTGGTGTCAGAATCCACAGTCCCAGCGGATTTGTACCGCATCTGTATGTCTCCCACTTCATCTCTATTCCTCGCAGCGACTTCCAGCATCCAGAACCCTCTTGGTGCCGGGCTGCCCTCCCTGGTGCTCTAACTCTCCTCCCTGTACCCTGCCACAGGTGCAGGGCCAAGGGCCACAGCAGCCTTGGTCCCTGCTGGGAACAGCAGATCCCAGGCACCTTAGAGCCCCAGTGCATTCTCCTCACCATCTGTTTTTCAATGTCCTCTGCAATTTTTGGCCTCCAAAGTTCATATAAACTGGGATTCCGTTGGCTGTTTGCTCTGTTCCTCAGATAATTGGCTAGGTGTTCTAGCTGGGCACAGGGAGAACTGGGCTCCGCTCCCACCTACCTCACTGCCATCTTCAGCTTGAGATTTAAGCTTTTTCATTTTTAATATAATTTTAATTTTAAACATTTTTGTTAAAAATTAAGACATTAACATAAACATAAGCCTAAGCTTACAAAAGGTCAACATCATAATTATCATTGTCTCTCATTTCCACAAGCTGTCTCACTAGAAAGTCTTCAAGTGAGATAACATGCATAGAGCGGCAATCTCTTCAGATAATGTCTTCTTTCAATCTCCTGAAGGACCTGCTTGAGGCTCTTTTAGAGGAGGTGTCACTCTTTTCACAAGTTCATGGTTTGCTTGTATTTTTTCTTTTTAATCATAGATTTGCTTATAAGTAGATAATACATCAAGAACACTTCTCTCTATTAATGAAAAGTTTTTGGTGTTTAGAGTCAATGTTTTCAAATTTTTATAATTTTTTATTGTTGTTCAATTACAGTTGTCACCATCCCCACCCCCATTACTCTCCAATGCCCTTCCCAAGCCCCACCTCACACATTCAATCATCCCCTCCATTGTCTTTGTCCATGGGCCCTTTATACATGTTTCTTGACTTGACCCATCATTCTTTCCCCCATTATACCCCTACCCCTACCTTCTGGTCACTGTCAGTTTTTTCTTTATTTCTATGCTTCTATTTATATTTTGCTCCCTTGTTTGCTTTGTTTCAGGTTCTAGTTATGTGTGAGATTGTATGGTATTTGTCTTTCAATGCCTGGCTCTTTTCACTCAGCATAATTCTCTCCAGTTTCATCCATGGTGTCGCGAAGGGTAGGAGTTCCTTCTTTTTTTCTGCAGTGTGGTATTACATTGTGTAAATATACCAAAGTTTTTAGACCCACTCAATTACTGATGCACGCTTAGGCTGTTTCCAGCAATCGACTATTGTAAATTGCAATACTATGAATATTGGGATGCATAGGTTCTTTTGAATTGGTGCCGGAGGCCAAGCCAGCCCTACTGTATGATGACAAAGTCGCAGAGGGGGCCGCGAGTCTGCACAGTGGATATGACAGGAGAAAGCACTGTGTATTCCTCTGTTTAATCTTTCTATTGCTTCCTTTGCTTGGGGTCAGTGTGATTTCATGTGGGACTGGGACAGAAGGCAATTCCACTGAGAAAATAGAGTTCTTAGGAAATTACAGATAAAATGTTAGTCAAGTGGAAAGTACCCTCACTCCCGAATGCCCCCCTAAATGGTATAAGAGTCATCAAGAACAGGAATAGAAGAAACTCCTTGGTCTAATGCCCACACCCTCTTCTTCTTCTAGCACGTTAGGCAGAACCCGAGCCCCAGGGATTAGAAATAGATCTGAAAGGTTAGTTTGGTCAGCTCTCTATCATTTTCCCTTTACCACTACTCCTAGGCCTACAGACCCACTATTGCCTTACACTGGCATTTATTATAAAAGATCCTGTTGGGTTAATATTAATGGTTATTGGCAAGACTATTATAGGCTCCCTTTTTGGGAAGCTATGAAAAGATCAGGCCCCACTTGGTGTGTATTGCCTGAAGATGTCAAGAAAAAGAGAAGATGGCAAATAATAGATATATATAGACATCAGGGGGCATGGGATGTTGTTAGATGGTTAGAGAGCAGAGGAAATAGAGATTAGGGTAAGAGACAGACATTAACCACATTAACCACAAAAGTCTTCCGCGGGGCCTTTAATAAAGAACAAAAATAGTCTATTGCCAGCTCAGGTGCCAGACATGTAGCTGGCACTATGTGACCAAAGTTTAGACCCAAGCCTTGAAAAAGTAAAGTGTTACAGAATGTGGTCGGACACTTTGCTGACCAATTAGCAAGATTAGAGCTAAAAGCTTGCAGAACAAAGCTTAATTGCGACACCCATCTGCTATATATTATGTATGTGTCATGCTTCTCTGGAACTCTTGCAAAACAAATGCACTATGTAGAAACCAAGCTACATGTAACGCCCCATGCCACATAAGTTTGCAAAAGCTTATATAAATAAATCACTCTGAAGCCTAGCAGAGATGTCTGGCCAATGAGCCTGAAACTGCACCTCTCGTGTCCTTCCCCCCGCCAACGCCATCCACACCTAAGGGACCCCTTGACCTGCCTGGGGCAGGACCCCGGCAAATTGGTGATTCAGGATTCTTAATGTATCATCCCAGCAGTGGGATGGCTGGATCAAAAGTCAGTTGCATGTTTAGTTTTTTGAGGAAACTCCATATTGTTTGCCACAGAGGCTGCACCAGTCTGCATTCCCACAAACAGTGTACTAGGGTTCCCTTTTCTTCACCATCACGTCAACACTTGTTTTATGTTGATATGTTAATGATAGCTATTCTGACTGGTGTGAAGTTGTATCTCATTTTGGTTTGATTTTGCATCTCTCTGATGGCTTCTGATGCTGAGCATGCTTTATAAGCCTAAGGGCCATCTGCATGTCCTCCCTGGAGAAGTTTCTATTCAGATCCTTTGCCCATTTTTTAAATTGGGTTGTTTGTCTTCCTGGAGTCGAGTTATGTGAGTTCTTTATGTATTTCTGAGATGAAACTCTTGTTCAAGCTATTATAGGCAGATATATTTTCTCTTATGGTTGGTTCCATTTTCATTTTGCTGATTTCTTATTTAGTTGTGTAGAAATTTGATGTAGTGCCATTTGTTCATACTTTCCTTTATATCTCTTGTCCTAGGGGACATATATGTGAAAATATTGTTGCATGAATAATCTGAAAATTTTCTGCCTATGTTATCTTCTAGAAATTTTATTTTGTCATGACTTATATTTAAGTATTTTATCCAATATATTTTTTTGTGTGTGGTGTAAATTGTTGGTCAAGTTAAATTTTTTCCATGTAGCTCTCCAGATCTCCCAACACCAATTTATGAAGTGGCTGTTTTTACTCCACTTTATGTTCCAGCCCCCTTTGCTAAAAAATAATTGACAAGAGATATGAGTTTATTTTTGGGCTTTCTATTCTGTTCCATTGATATATGTGTCAGTTCTTATGCCAGCACCAGACTGCTTTGATTTCAGTGGCCTTGTAATATAGTTTGATATCGGTTACTGTAATCCCTCTAATTTTGTTCTTCTTTCTCAAAATTGCTGAGGCTATTTGGGTTCATTTATGGTTCCATATAAAGTTTTGAAGTGTTTGCTCTATATCTGTGAAACATGTCATTAGTATTCTGAAAGGGATTGTGTTGAGTCTATAAATAGCTTTGGATAATATGGATATTTCGAGGTTAATTTTTCCAATCCATGAGCACGGTGTTTGCTTCCATTTATTTGTGTCTTCCTTAATTTCTTTCTTTGTTGTTGTATAGTTTTCTGAGTAGAAGTCTTTTACATCCTTGGTTAGGTTTCTACCTAGGTACTTTATTTTTCTTCTTGCTATAGTAAATGGGATTTATTTTCTAATTTCCATTTCTGATATTTCATTGTTGGTATACAAAAATGCCATCAATTTCTGAATATTGATTTTGTATCCTCCTGTGTTGCTTATTCATTTATTAGGTCAGACAGTTTTTTGATGGAGTCTATAGGGTTTTCTATGTACGCTATCATGTCATCTGCTAACAATTACATTTTTATTTTTCCTTAACAATTTTTCTTTTAATCTGTTCAGTGTATTTGCAGTTCTGGAAATATTACCACAATCTATTTTTAGAAAAAAATTTTTAATTTTATTTTATTTTTGTTCAATTACAGTTATTTGCATCCTCTCCTCTACCCTCCTCCCTTCCCCTCCAGCCCAACCTCCCTCCTCCCCCTTAGTTCTGTTCATGTGTCCTTTACAGTGTTTCCTGAAAACCCTTCTCCACATTGTCCCCTCCCCCCTCTCCCCTGTCTATTGTTAGACTGTTCTTAATTTCAATGTCTCTGGTTATGTTTTGCTTGCTTTCTGCTTTTGTTGGTTATGATCCGGTTAAAGGTGAGATCATATGGTATTTGTCCCTCATTGCCTGGCTCACTTCACTTAGCATAATGCTGTCCAGTTCCATCCATGCTGTTGCAAAGGGTATAAGCTCCTTCTTCCTCTCTGCTGCGTAGAATTCCATTGTGTAAATGTACCATAGTTTCTTGATCCATTCATTTGTAGATGGGCACCTAGGTTGTTTCCAGCACTTAGCTATTGTGAATTGTGCTGCTATGAACATAGGAGTGCAAAGGTTCTTTTGAATTGGTTTTT
>PVJI01029324.1:0-15429 GCA_004026765.1 Micronycteris hirsuta
TCCCCTCCCCCCTCCCCCCAGGCTACTGTTAGATTGTTCTTAATTTCAATGTCTCTGGTTAAACTTCGCTTGCTTTTTGCTTTTGTTGTTTATGTTCCAGTTAAAGGTGAGATCATATGGTATTTGTCCCTCACCATCTGGCTTACTTCACTTAGCATAATGCGCTCCAGTACTATCTATGCTGTTGCAAAGCATATAAGCTCCTTCTTCTTCTCCGCTGCGTAGAATTCCATTGTATAAATGTACCATAGTTTCTTGATCCATTTGTAGATGGGCACTTAGGTTGTTTCCAGCACTTGGCTATTGTGAATTGTGCTGCTATGAACATTGGAGTGAATAGGTTCTTTTGAATTGGTTTTCAGGGTTCTTAGGGTATAATCCCAGTAGTGGAATTGCTGGGTCGAAAGGCAGTTCCATTTTTAGTTTTCTGAGGAAATTCTATACTGTTTTCCACAGTGGCTGCACCAGTCTGCATTCCCACCAACAGTGTAGTAGGGTTCCCTTTTCACCATATTCCCTCCAACAGTTATCTGTTGCTTTGTTGATGATGGCCATTCTGACTGGTGTGAGGTGGTATCTCATCATGGTTTTAATTTGCATCTCTCTGATGGATAATGGTGTTGAGCATGATTTCATATGTCACTGGGCCCTCTGTATGCCCTCTTTCAAGAAGAGTCTCTTCATGTATTTTGCCCATTTTTTAATTGGGTTTTTTGTCTTCCCGGAGAGGAGTCGTATGAGTTCTTTATATATTTTGGAGATCAAACCCTTATCTGAGGTATTATTGGCAAATATGTTTTCCCATACGGTTGGTTCTCTTTTTATTTTAATGCTATTTTCTTTAGCCCCGCAGAAGCTTTTTATTTTGATAAGGTCCCATTTGTTTATTCTTTCCTTTTTGTCCCTTGCTCTAGGGGACATATCATTGAAGATGTTGCTGCGTGGAGTGTCTGAGATTTTCCTACCGATGTTTTCCTCTAGAACTTTTATGGTGTCACAACTTACATTTAAGTCTTTTATCCACCTTGAATTTATCTTTGTGTATGGTGTAAGTTGGTGCTCGAGTTTCTTTTTTTTGCATGTAGCCGTCCAGATTTCCCAACACCATTTGTTGAAGAGGCTATTTTTATTCCATTTCATGCTTCTGCCCCATTTTTCAAAGATTAATTGCCCGTAGAGACTTGGGTTTATTTCTGGGTTCTCTATTCTGTTCCATTGGTCTATCTGTCTGTTTCTATGCCAGTACCCAGCTGTTTTGAATACACTGGCCTTGTAATACAGTTTGATATCAGGAATTGTGATCCCTCCTGCTTTGCTCTTCTTTCTCAAAATTGCAGCTGATATTCAGGGAAGTTTATGGTTCCATATAAATTTTTGAAGTGTTTGTTCTATATCTGTGAAATATGCCATTGGTACTTTGATAGGTATTTCATTGAATCTATAAATTGCTTTGGGGAGTATGGACATTTTGATGATGCTGATTCTTCCAATCCATGAGCATGGTATATGTTTCCATTTGTTTGTGTCTTCCATGATTTCTCTCTTCAGTGTTGTGTAGTTTTCTGAGTACAGGTGTTTTACCTCCTTGGTGAGGTTTATTCCCAGGTATTTTTTTTTGTTGTTGTTGCTATATCAAATGGAATTTTTTCCCTGATATCTGTTTCTGCTGTTTCACTGTTGGTATACAAAATGCCTTTGATTTCTGTATATTGACTTTGTATCCCGCTGTATTGCTGAATTCAATTATTAGATTGATTAGTTTTTTTGCGGAGTCTATAGGATTTTCTAAGTACACTATGATGTCATCTGCAAACAACGACAGTTTTGATTCCTCCTCTCCAATTTGGATGCCTTTTCTTTCCTTTTCTTGTCTGATTGCTGTGGCCAAAACTTCCAGAACTATGTTGAATAGAAATAGTGATAGTGGACATCCTTGTCTTGTTCCTGATCTTAGTGGGAAAGATTTTAGTTTTTGTCCATTGAGTATAATGTTGGCTGTAGGTTTCTCATATATGGCCTTTATTATGTTGAGGAATGCTCCTTCTATTCCCACTTTGCTAAGTGTTTTTATCATAAATGGATGCTGTACCTTATCAAATGCTTTTTCTGCCTCTATTGATATGATCATGTGATTTTTGTCTTTGCTTTATTTTATCTGATGTATTACGTTTATTGTTTTGTGAATATTGTACCATCCTTGCATCCCTGGGATGAATCCCACTTGTTCATGTTGTATGATCTTTTTAATGTATTGCTGGATGCGGTTTGTTAATATTTTGTTGAAGATTTTAGCATCAATGTCCATCAGTGATATTGGACTGAAGTTTTCTTTCATTGTTATGTCTTTTTCTGGTTTTGGGATTAGGATAATGCTGGCTTCATAAAAAGAGTTTGAGAGTCTGCCATCATTTTGGATTTTTTTGTAATACTCTGTGAAGAATAGGTGTTAGTTCTTAAATGCTTTGTAGAATTCTCCTGTGAAACCATCTGGTCTAGGGCCTTTGTGTGTCGGGAGTTTTTTGATTACTGCTTCAATTTCTTCCACTGTTATTGGTCGGTTCAGGCTTTCTGCTTCTTCTTTATTGAGTTTTAGAAGATCATATTTTCCTAGAAATTTGTCCATTTCTCCTAGGTTTTCATATTTCTTGGCATACAGTTCTTCATAGTAGTGTCTTACAATCTTTTGTATTTCTGTGGAGTCAGTTGTAATGTCTCCTCTTTCATTTCTGATTGAGTTTATTTGGGTCCTCTGTCTTTTTTTCTTGATGAGCCTGCTTAAAGGCTTGTTGATTTTGTTTATCTTTTCAAAGAACCAGCTCCTGGATTCATTGCTCCTTAGAATTGTGCTTTTAGTCTCTATGTCATTTAATTCTGCTCTGATCACGGTTATTTTCTTCTTTCTACTTTCTCAGGGTTATCTTTGTTGTTGTTCCTCGAGTTTTTGTAGGTGTAGAGTTGTTTGTTTGAAATGTTTCTATTTTTTTTTTTTTAGGTAGGCCTCTATTGCTATGAACTTCCCTCTCAGGACTGCCTTCGCTGTGTCCCACAAGTTTTGGGTTGTTGTCAGTTCGTTTTTATTTGTTTCAAGGAACTGTTTTATTTCATCCCTAATCTCATCCTTGACCCATTCATTGTTTAATAGCATGCTATTCAAACTCCTTGATTTTGCGTGTTGGGGTTTTTTTCCTTTGGCTTGTTTTCTAATTTCAGTCCCTTGTGGTCAGAGAAAATACTTGGTATGATTTCAGTTTTCTTGAAATTGTTGAGGCTTGTTTTGTGTCCTATCATATGGTCTATTTTTGAAAATGTTCCATGTGCATTTGAAAAGAATGTGTATTTAGCTTCTTTGGGGTGAAAGTCTCTATACATATCAGTTAAGTCCATTTTATCTAGAGTATTGTTCAATGCCACACTATCTTTGTTGATATTTTGTTTGGAAGATCTGTCCATTTTTGACAGTGGGGTGTTGAAGTCCCCTACTATAATTGTGTTGCTATCAATGTCTTTCTTGAAGTCTTCCAAGATTTTCTTTATGTATTTGGGTGCTCCTGTGTTGGGTGCATATATATTTACAATGTTTATGTCTTCTTGGTGGATTCTTCCCTTGACTATTATAAAGTGTCCTTCTGGGTCTCTCTTTATGGCCCTTTTTTTGAAGTCTATTTTGTCTGATAATGAGTATTGCTACCCCAGCTCTTTTTTCTTGTCCATTTGCTTGGAAAACTTGTTTCCAGCCCTTCACTTTCAGTCTGTGTAAGTCTTTTGTCCTGAGGTGGGTCTCTTGTAGGCAGCATATGTGTGGATCGTGCTCTCTTATCCACTCAGCTAGTCTATGTCTTTTGATTGGAGCATTTAATCCATTTACATTTAAGGTTATTATCGATAGGTACTTATTCATTGCCATTTTTTTATCTGTGTTCCTTTCTCTCTCTCTTTTCCTTCCTTTCCTTAAAGCAGTGTCTTTAGCATCTCTTGCAGAGCTGGTTTGGTGGACGTGTATTCTTTTAGACTTCTTTTGTCTGGGAAGCTTCTTATTTGGTCATCTATCTTAATTGAGAGCCTTGCTGGGTACAGTAGCATTGCTTGCAGGTCTGCAAGTGTTCTTAAAGCAACACGAATATTCTCTTGAATCTACATATCTTCTCATAAAAACCAATGTCACTTTATTTATCTTTACTTCAGTTTTTAATCACATCAGGATTTATAAAGTGGAATATACTTACATTTTTATTTTTAGACTATTCTGAACTCACCCAGCTTACCGAATTTTTGTAGATTATATCAGATTTCCCGTTTAATATACAACTAATGCATTAATGGTAATGAAGAAGTATGGGAGAATTATAGAAACTCTAGAGATTAGCTATTTTTAGGAAACTACTACTAAAGAATTTGCTCCATCAAAAAGAGGCAGCAAAAGAAGAAAAAATAAGACAAATTACTGCATATTCAGTCTTTATGAGAAACCAGGTTGAGGTGAAGTTCGACATGCAGGATATTTATTCAGGAATGCCATTGGAATCAACACCTGTAGAAGGGTAAGGGTGGATTGTGCTGAAAGAGAGGATGAGTTGCAATGCAGGCCGAAAGAAAACCTTGGTTGACACCATTAGGAGATTGGGAGTTAGACTGACTGTCCATTTAAAATCGTCCCAAATTGGGCCAAGACGTCAGGCTTTTTAACTCTTGTATCAATCATATTTGCTTGTGGTTTGCTCCAGAAAGGGATTTGGCCTTGGATAAGGTAGCCTTCTAAAGCTGAAGCATACTGACAGGGACTGACAGGGGAAAGCTGTTTGAAGACAGGACTTGCAGCAGCTAAGTAACAAATCTGTCGTTGAAAGAGAATCTGAGGAGTGCATCAAATGTGTACCACACAAAGTAGCTGAGAAACAGGGACCACAATACATAAGAGAAGTATAGATAATCCCTAGGATAGATAACAAAGGAGCCATCAGGATGACAGCTTGCAGCTGGCCTACAGAGCAGATATTCCCAATCAGGACTCATCGACCAAGGGCTCCAAGAAGGATATTTCTCAACGCAAACAGAAATAAAATAATAGATTTCTTGACATGTTTAAATGTATTGTAACAAAGATAGTTTCAGAATGAGTTAATTTGACATAGATTTATTAGGCAAACCAGGAAAGAGACAACTTATTACCTCAGAAGTAGATGAAAAATGCAAAAAAGGTGCTGTAATCATTGTACATTATTGTGTGGTTGATCTACAAGAAATAATTCCATATCCAAAATAATGAAAATATTGAAAATTTATCAAAACAAAAAGTATTAAACAGTTTTATTGAGGAGTTTCAAGGAGGAAAATGTTCTTGTATGAGACTGGGCTAAAATCAGGCTCAAGGTGCAGTGAAACAGAGCATAATCTTCGTCCTCCATAGTAGAAAGCCAGTAGAAAATATCTAAATTAGAAAAGCCAAAAAACATGAAAATATAAAGTAAAATACCAAGGTAAAAAGAAAGCTAAATTTCATTGTAAGTGGTTGCTTTTGGTCAAATTTAACAAGATGATGAAGCAGGCGAGAAAAGGGCTGTGTGTGTGTGTATGTGTGTGTGTATGAGAGAGAGAGAGAGAGAGAGAACACTCTTTAAAACTTTATATGATGAGATGAGTTTGGTAAAAATTAAAAAATCATTTAAGTTTGAATTTGAATAAAGTTAAATTAAAACAGGTAACCAGTCTCTCCAGATCTTTCTCTTTTTCCCATTTTGATAGTTGAGTGCTATTTTAAATGCTCTAGAGCTGATAGACATGATTCAGATATGAGAGTCAGAATTCTTTCTTTTTTTAAATTCTCACTCAAGAAAGAATATGTTTATTAATTTTAGAGAGAGCAGAAGGGAGAAAGGAGGAGAGAGAGAGACATCGATGTGAGAGAGAAACATTGACTGATTGCCTTCCATGAGGGACCCAACCAGGGTTCGATACCACAACTTAGGTATGTGCCCTGCTGGAGGATAGAACCTGCAACATTTTGGTCTATGGGACGATGTTCCAACCAACTGAATAACCCGACCAGAGGGAGAGTCACAATTCTTGAGAGCAATACACATGCACAATGCACATGCAAGGAAGATAAGTCACATTTAACCCTAGGCCTTGGCTAAACCTATTTTATCAATAAAAGTAAACTAGGTATTAGATATATTTGGTCATATGTAAGATCTCTCAGGCCCTGGCTGGTGTGGCTCAGTGGACTCAGTGCCGACCTGAGAGCCAAAGGGTCACTCACTCGATTCCCAATCAGGGCACATGCCTGGGTTGCGGGCCAGATCCCCAGAAGTGGATGCACAAAAGGCAACAACATATTGATGTTTCTCTCCCTCTGTTTCTCCCTCCTTTTCCCTGTCTCTAAAAATAAATAAAATATTTTTTAAAAATCTCAGTATGAATTTTCTCTTTAATATTCTTGAAAAAAGTATTACTGCTGCTACTACTGCTATTGCTTTCCTAATTCTAGAGGCAGCTGAAGCTAAAATCCTTTTTCCTTGAGTTTTAAGTGTAAAAGAATAGAATGTCTATTTGAACTAATACATAGTTTTTTTTAAGATTTTATTTATTTATTTTTAGAGAGAGGAGAAGGGAGGGAGACAGAGAGGGAGAGAAACAGCAATGTATGGTTGCCTCTCACATGGCCCTCACAGGGGACCTGGCCCGCAACCCAGGCATGTGCCCCAACTGGGAATCGAACCGGGACCGTCTGGTTCCCAGCCCGCGCTCAATCCACTGAGCTACACCAGCCAGGGCAAGAATTAATACATAGTTTTTATTTTCAAAAATACTCTCTCTACTATATATATTGTTTGAAAGATAAAATAAAGAATAAGAATTTCATCCCCTGGTTAGAAGCTGAAACATTCTAGATCCTTCTTTCTTCAGTGTGCTCATCCTAATAAATTTCTTGAATCCCAGTTGTTTTCTATTGACTTAAAGACAATGCATCACTGGGAATAATTCCCAGGGCTTTGAACAGTGCCTAACAGATAGTAAGTACACATTAAGTATGTATTAGAAGACAGAACTCACATGGCTTCTTTCTGAAAACTATTGCTAAGTAGAAGCGAATGACTTGAAGAAAATGAAATAGATTCCACACCTCAATACATAGTAAATCTTTTTAATGAAGGAAACATAAAACAGAAACATGTTTAAAAATTCAACCTGTATATATTTGACAACTAAATAAACAGGAATGAAACACTGTAAATTTTCTTTTTCTAGAAGTAAAACAAAATGCAGATTTTAAAAATTCAAGCAAAGATGGATGTGCCATGCAAAAACAATTATGAGAGGGCAGAGCTATTTCCTTTCACACTCAGTTCACTGCACTTTCAGGGAAAGAACTTAGAAAATAGAAAAACAAGAACAGGATAAAAGCACCATTTTTGACACTTTGGTAAAAAGATGGAAAAAATGTTCCTCTTTGTTTCTGAAACTGGAATGTCCTGGGCTATCTTTAAGGAAGGCTCAGCATGGAGTCCCATCTAGAAGACACCAGGGGAGAGGGGGCTGGAGGGATGAATGAAACAGTGAAAGGAGATTTAGTAAATAATAGTGTGATAACTTTGCATGGTGACAGATAGTTATAGAATTAATGTTCACACCTTAAGATAGATAAATGTCAAATCACTATGTTTACACCTGAAACTTATATAATGTTGTATGCCAACAATATTTTAGAAAGATGATAGATAGATGATAGATAGTTATGATAAACAGATAGATGAAACACAAATCTGATTCCAGACAACATTGAAATGTAAGCTGGGTCTTCTGAAAGCTTTTGTGAAGAGATAGCAAGAGGTCTTTTTAATACACAACACATAGATATCTTTCCCACTCCCAGTGTTTCCTTTTTTTTTACAACTGCTCCAATCTCTTCCACAGCTTCCTAATTCTCCTCTCTTCTGCTCAAAACTCCAAGTCTCCTTGAATCATCTCCTGATTCATCTTCCCATCTCTGACCATGCTTCTTTAGGTCCATTCCACATTCCTGGTATTTTTATCTTTCTCTTCCAGGAAGTTCAAAGTAGAGTGAATTTACCTCTTTCCTTGGCTTCTCACATAACACATCTCCATATATTACCTTGTTTGTCAAACCAAAAGTTTGGAGGCCCAAAGTAAAAAAATCCTTCAGTAAAAAAAAATGTTTGACTGTAAACAGTGCTTACTTACCTTGGTGGTGGTTTTTGAACTGGCTTTGGTTTTCTTCTTTATGATTTCTCATATTTTATACATTTTTTATAATGGGCATGTTTCTCTTTTGTAATAACAAAATGACTTGAAATTAAATCAAGCTAAGCTAGTAACACTTTCCAGTACCTCAAGATATGATAATTTTGGACTTGTGATATACTACATGCTACCCAACCTTGATTGTCTATGTTTTGATATTTAGCGTCTTTTTCTGTAGAATAGTAGCATTTCAATTTCTTTTGATATGAATATGGACTAAAATATATTTTTATCTACATTTCCAAAGTTACTTGTGTCTCAGCCGTGCTGTACTTGGCAAAATTCTAAGGTGTTCCTTGGGATCTCCAATCCTTGGTGTTTCTCCTATGATGATGTTACAGATCATGGCAAAATGCATTTGATGATGTTATTGAAGTTACTACTGTATTTTTGGGCCATAAATTGCACCTAGGTTTTAGAGGAGAAAAATAGGAAAAAAATTTGAAGCAAAAAATGTGGTAAAATATTTAATAATATAAATAACATAATATTTCACCAATGTAAATGTAAAACAGAACATTTGGACTATAAGATGCACTCCCATTTCCCACCCAAATTTTTTGGGGAAAGTGAGTCTTATAGTCTGAAAAATATGGTAATCAGTGAACCTCAAAATATGGGGATTTTCCAGATGGGTGTAACTTAATCATATGAACCCTTTGACAGAATAGAGTTTTCTCAAGCTGAGACTAGGAGTGGATATCAACAGGTTTCAAGCATAAGAAAGATTTGACAGGACGTAGGTTCATTGCTGGCCATTGGAGGGAGGAGACATGGGGCAAGGATCTAACAACAGTGGTCTCTAGGAGCTGAAAGTTGATCATGGTTCTGTAACAGCCCTCCAGGAAATGGCAACTCAAACTTAAAGCTGCAGGAAACTGAAATCTGCCATCAACCTGGATGATCTTGGAGGCAGATTTTTCCATAGAGCTTCCAAATAAGGTAGGCCAGTAATTCAATTTGACTTTATGAGAAGTACATCAGAGAGTCTATTCTGGATTCTGCCCAGATTTGTAACCTATAGAACCATGAAATAATAAATGTTCGTTGTTTAAGCTGGTAAATGTGTGCTAATTTGTTTCATAGCAATCAAAAACTAATAGACATGCATATTTCTATACTCTTCTATAGCTAAGGCTATATCCTCAGCAAATCCTTTTCAGAAGGAACTGGACAGATTCTATTGTGTAGATATATGGAGTAATATAAGATAAAGAATATGCATAGTGCAATAAATAGTTTCTAGGTTCTTAACAGAAAATTAAAATGCAAATATTCTGTTGTTCACCTATTATCAAAGAGTAACAGTTTCCATAAAGCTTTCATGAACGTATGAGAAGAATGTTCTACCTAACAGGTATGAAGTATACACATAGTAGATTACTAATAATATTAATCTTCATTAAAAATCTACTCCATCTCTCATTGTTTTTAAAGATTTATTCAAGTTTTCCACAGTAATTGTGATTGTGTGAATTTCTCCTTGTATTACTGGTAGTTTTTGCATTATGTATTTTATTACAGTGTTTGAGTTAAGATTAGAAAAAATGAAATAAATATGATTCTATGTACTTCTTTAATAGGAGTCAGGGAAATAGATTAAAACAATGTGTCTAACAATATTTTTTTAAAAAATAGACAAACATATTTGTTGATGGGTGTGAGTGGTGAGGAAATAGAGAATTGTATACACTGCTTTTAGAACTACTTATTAATGGCAGTATTATTGGAAATTATCCAAGAAGTATTTATTAAATGTTTATAACATTTGGTCTGATAATCTCACCATAGGTGATATAGTGGCAGATATAAAGGTTTCAGTGGGTAAAGGGTAAATAGGATATTTATAGCTACATTGTTTGGTGATGCCAAAAAAGAAACATTATATCCTGGAAATAAGTGAATATCAATAATGCAATGGTTGAATAAACTATGATACTTCTATAAATTGAGTTAATATGCAGCTATTAGCAAAGAATATGTATGTATATATACTCATATATATATACATACATATAATTTTTACATTAAATGGAAAGATCACACACACACTCTACTCATCCCTCTGAAACAGTAAATCTAGGAAATCATACAGCATAGACGTTAAGAGAAAAGTTGTATCTGGGTTCTTATTCTAGTTCTGACACTTGTAATTACATGATTTTGGGCAGATCTGGGTTCATATCCCAAATCTGACACTTAATAGCGTGATCTTGAGTGAAAGTCTTTCTTACCATTGGTATCCCGACTGTCTGATGTGGATAAGGACACCCACTTCATAGAACTATTTGGAATTATAAATAAGGCAAGTTCAGTACTAAATTGTGGCTATAATATTGCTGAGGTTCCCTTTTGGGGTGACAAAGAAAATAAACACTAAAGTGATAATACCCGATAACTATTTTACCTTTATTCATCCGTTCAAAAGGTGTTCCTTGTAGAGTTTTAACAAGTGAAAAACAACAGAGTGGTGGTGATCAGACCTTAGAACTAGCGAGTGTCCATTTCACATGGCCGGCACAGCCTCTTGACCCTCCATATTGGACACATACTAAACAAAGTCTGTGTTGGTCTCTCCAGCAATTTACTGTGTACCAGGGACTGTGATATGTGTTCAAATGCAAAACTAAAGAGCACGCATCCCCACAGCTGAGGAATTCACAGTTTAGCAGGGGAAGACATGCGTATGAAAAGCTAAATATGACAGAGTTAGAACCGTTTTAACAGGAACACAATTCAACGGCAGCACAAAGAAGAGAGTGATTAATTTGGAGAGAAAGGGTAAAAAAGTCTTCAAGAAGTATGTATGGTTGAAAAGGATTCTGGAACAGATAAAAACAAGAGAAGGACATTCTAGGGAACATGAGGGCAGCATGAGTATAAAAACAGAAAAAAATGAGAATTAAATTAAATGGGGAGATAGATTATGAATAGTTAGGTGGTACTAAATAGTTTAGCAGACTAAACTCTTCTGAACACATTTGAAAATCAGAAGCAAGAAATAAAGTTTTTTAAATGGACAACATGTATACCATATCTTTTACTAACAGAAGATTTTACCTCAGATTTCATTCGGACTGTAGCTTTAATCTTCTCCCTCTCTCCATTCTTTTCTCTCTCTCTCTCTCCTTATATCTATCAACTACAACCATCTTCTCATTCTTCATAGAAACTTAGAAGGAGAAAACCAGTTTGGGAAAAACAGTGTACACAACAGCTCGTCACTAAGGGAGAAAGAAGTTCAAATAAGTTATTGAGAACAGATGCAATTAAAAATTTTGACATGAAGAGATTATTTTGGATTACCCAGATGGGCTCAATCCTGAGAAGAGGGAGGCAAGAGTGTCAGAAAGAGGTAATGAAAGCAGAGGTCAGAAGAGAGTGATATTTGAAGAAAACTGTACTGCTGGATTTGAGGATGTAGGAAGAGGGGCCTAAGCCAAGAATGTGAACAGCCTCTAGAAGCTAGAAAAGGCAATGAAACAGAATTTCTCCTAGATCCTCCAAAAAGTAAGATCTGCCAATATTTTTATTTTTAACCCAGTGAAACCTGTATAAGGATTTCTGACCTATAAAATGGAAAGGTAATAAATTTGTATTGGTTAAACCACTGAGTTTGTGGTAATTTTTCACAAAAGCAATAGGAAACTAGCATAGGCAGTATTTAGTGCCACTGATAATGACTCTAAGGCATAAGAAAAATTGTAATTATATTAAGCATACATATTTTTCCCTGAGAAGGCAGGACTGTTTGGGATACACAGCAGCTTAAATTTAGGTTAGTGTTATAAAAAGAATCTGGAGGCAACTGTACTTGAACAACAATAAAAAAAGAGAAAAGAATCTGAACTTTGCAAAATTCAAGTATTCAGAAATTTTTACTTCCTTTTATTTCCTGAGAGAGAAGGATACCTATCAGTATATATACAGCACTGCTGCTTTGCAGAACTATTTCTGTCTTGCCTTTAACTTTTATATTTTCCTGCGAGGCAGGGAAAGAAAATGTTTAAACAATTGATCGATACGTTTTAGACTATGTAAACATCTTTCCATTGCCCTATAACTGGCCAAACAAAGTAGTCTAATCTCCACAGTGCCAACTTCTTCCAGGCAGATGAAGTTATAGAGCAATGACTTTTGGAGACAAAGTACCATGGCAGGTAGTGCTCTGTGAGGTTCAGAATGCTCTGCACAGAGTTTACAATAAATCCAGGGAGACGTCAGATTTTAAGGACTCTATGGAGCAACATGTCAACAAATTTGATTCAATATAGGGAGAAAATCTGCATACCTTACTGCTGAGTGGACACTCTAGCTAAACTTATATTCCTCTATAAAAAGCTTTTACATTATGTATTAAAATATTTAGTACACTAGTAATGTTGCCAGGGACCTCTCTATCTGGTGACCTCTGAAAATGGAAAAAGGAATAAATGAATGTTGCATCCCAGCTTGTTAAAAGTAATGTAGTTGTGTTGTTAATAAATGCTGAGCTTTATAAAATCACCCCAGATATTTTATGTTAATGTACTAAATGTTTATCTTTCTGTGACTGCTTCGTTAACAGTGAAAAATACTAAATGATTCCAAGCAAAGCTCAAAGTTACAGTATTTTGTCCAGTTGCCTGGAAGCAGGATGTAATATTAAGTCCACATGAACAATCATCTGCCAATATGAAGACTGATGTTGTAGTATGAAGTGTTGACCCCTTGAATTACATCTCTAGTAATTCTTCATGACCTTCAGCATACTGTCCACACAGTCTTCCTTGATCTATTCTTTGCTTAGCTGTCAAGCTTCAAAGGCAAAAATGTAGGCGGAAAACTACAGTTAGACCTAGAACCTCTGTCCCATATTACCTCAGGGAAGGGCAGATCTCTTTGACTTCTCCTTTGTGTCTCTCCCACCCAACCTCTCCCATAGTTGTCCTTCTAGGCCCTATTCCTGGAACTGAGTGTCCTGCATCTGCACTGACCTTTTCCCACTATCTACCCAACCTCTATTTTGGCCTCTCATTTCCAGGTCTGTCTCTGCCTCTTTAATAACTTACTAGTTTTCAATCAATCCATTTATTCCAACCTAGAATCTTTAATTTTTAATTATTTCATTCTCCTGCATAGCTAGCTCATTTCAACATAGCTACAACCCTTCCTTTCAACACCTTTCTTCACTACTGTTTTTTTCTAGCCTTTTAGCTAAGGCTCTGAAGACCTTTGGCCTGTCTCTAGGCTGAAACTAGATAAATAACATTTCTAAAATGACATAATTGGATTAATGTAATGAGGCAGAGCAACCTAGGAATCTGAGTAATGTTTCTAAGATTGCATCTAGGGAAATAGTGCTTCTGTTTCCAGATAACCCATTATGTTCAGAGAAATTAGTCCTTTGTTTCTAGAGAACCAGTTAATACAGAGTGAATTTTTTAAAATAAAAATTTTCCATAAATTGAATATTTGTGGTAAGATAAAAAAGATGATGATGATAACTAAGGATTACTAAGTGCTTGTCCTATGCCAATGTGCTAATGTTCTAGATGCATTATCACATTGAGGACTCACAACTATATAAAATAGACACTATTATTACTTGCATTTTGAGATTGTATAACTTTTATAAATCATGCAAATAGGAAGTTCTGAGGCTGCAATGTGAACTCAGATATATCTTCTTCCAGTGCTGTGAAATGCAAGTATAAGAGCAAGCACTAGTCTAGATTTACAGATACTTTTTGAATATATGAAGGAAGAAAGTAATGTATAGATCGACTGATACAAAGCTAGATGGATAAAATAATCTGAGCATTTTATGACATCTTTAAAAATATAAAAGCTTAGCTTTCACCAACTGACTTATTTCACTAGCATAATGCTCTCTGGATCCATCCATGCTCTCTCAAAGGTTAGTGGAACCTAATCAACAGAACAAACAAGCAAGCAATACATAACCAGAGACATTGAAATAAAGAACAAATTGACAATAACCAGAGGGGAAGGGGGAGGGGTATAATGGGGAAAAAACAGGTAAGGGTCATCAAGGAACATGTATAAAGGACTCATGGACAAACCGAAAGGGGCATAGGATTCAGAGTGGGAGGTGGGGATGAGTAGGGCTGAGGGGAATGGTGGAGGGAAAATTGAGACAACTCTACTTGAACAACAATAAAAAATAATTTTAAAAAATGGAAAAATAAATAAACCACAACAGTTTGTTTATTTCAGGAGATTTTCCAACTCCCTTCCCCTCCTCAAGCTATATCCAGTCTTGCCTAAAATTTATCAACTATTACAATAGAAATCACTAGTCTAAACATATCACTTCACCAGTTAAAATAACTGGTTCCCAGGTTACAATAGAATTATTTTGTTGACACTGAAATGATTGCTTCTAAAATGTTTGAATCAGTATGTTTTATGCTATAAAGCATACAGCTTTACAGTTAATCATGTTTGAAGAAAACTCCAAACTCCACTACTTCCTGGTTATAACATATGCTACTTAGCTCTTCTGTGACTCAGTTTTCTCATATGTAAAATAGTGCTTCATAACTTGGAGGTTTCTCAAAATTTCTATAAATTTTTTAGCTAATATATAAAAGTTTTTTTCTCATTGCCTAGTATGTTGAAATTATTAGCTATTCATATTAATACAGTTAATTAATAGAAATAGCTTCTTCGACTTCCGCCAAGATGGCAGCGTAGGTGGTCACACTCGCTGCCCGCACATCCAGAATGTCCATACAACTAATGCAGTAGCAAAAATTTAAACAACCAGAACGGACAGAATCGAACTGAAGGGAAGTCCGACACCCAGGAGGTAGGAGAAGACAAACATCCAGGCTGGTGAGCGGGGCAGAAACGGGCGGAGGAAGCAGCGCGCACGGAGGGTCTCACTCACGCCGCGACTTACTTACGCCGCTACTCAGGCTGCCAGTGCCTGAACAGGACGTGGCTCCAAACAACGGGTGAATATTGCAAGCCGGTGACGCTGCCGGAGAGAGGCCAGGGCTGAGCCAGCAGAGCCGAGTCCGGCAGAGGAGGCGGTGGGGAGTTGGGGAGAGGAGGAGTGACGGAAGCCCGCGGTGATCGGGGGCCGCCATTGCTTCCTCCCAGACCCCGCCCCCAGAGGCAACGTCATCCAAAAAGAGACCCAGGTCGCAGGCATCTGCCAGC
>PVJI01029325.1:0-15428 GCA_004026765.1 Micronycteris hirsuta
CCGAGTGACAGAGGAAGCCTGGGGTGCTTTGGCCTACAGAGGAGCCTCACAGTCAGGCTGATTCGGGGAGGGTGGTTGAGGAATGGCTGACCAGGCAAAGGTGACTCTCGGACTAGCTCTTTTTAAAATCAGTCCTACTACAAAAGTAATGCCTGCCCATTGCTGAAATGAGTAAGCCAAGCCGCATGCAGAGAGAGAACGGCACTGCAGGCAGATGGACCGTCTGCATCAAGTAACAAAATCAAGAGAAGGAACGTGGATCATCGAGGAGACAGAAAGTAGTCCTCAGGCCACAGAGGACGCCACGAGAGAAAGTGACAGGGTATGTGTGACTAGAGTGGATCAGTCAGGGTGTGAACTTTACTTTGAAGGCTATGGAGCACCACTCAAGGGTTTTAAGAAGGGGACTGACACGCTCAGATTTGTGCTTTAAGAAAGTTGAGTCTTCCAGCAGTGAGGAAGAAAAGTGACAATGGGGGCCAGGAAACCCAGGTGACATCAGAGGAGGGGGCACCTTTATGTAATGTGTCCCCAAAGGAGGCACCCTCTGCCAACCATCAGGCAGGACTAGGTGCAAACAGGTGGCTTTTGTGATGGGCCAGCCCACAGCAGTGTCTTCCTGAAATCAGCTGCCGGCCTGAAGGGGCCCTTTTTGGTGTGGCTTTCTGAAAATGGCACAAAGGTGCCCACTGAGTGTGAGAATTACACAAAAGAGCTGCTCCACTGGGCTGAGGCAGCCCTGTATGGCTTGGTTTGGCACCACGTCTTGCAGCCCAACCCCAACTTGGTTTGGTGCCACATGCCTTGGACAACCCATCTAGAGTCACACAGCTTAGGTTTGAATCCCAAATGTGTGACCGTGATGCTCCGTGCCTCCCTTTCCCCATCTCGAAGAACTATCCTACAGTTGCCGTGTGAACGAAGTAGCAAGCACGTAGCAGGGTGCCCATCACAAAGTCAGTAAGTGTCCAAAAACTCTTGACTATTATTATTGTTTCTAAGAACCTGCTTCTGAAATAAGCTTTAAAATGTAAAAGTAGTTTTGGGGCGAGGCTTGCAGAACGATGTTGACTATCTTACCACTGGAGTCTGTTTCAGAATCAGAGTCAGTGTCGCTATCGTCAGAATAATTCTTGTGTTTTCTTTTAGATGATTTTTTCTTCCTTCCTTTCTTGAGCCTTTCTTTTGAGTGACTATCCTTCTTCTTCTTCTCTTCTTCTACATAGAATACAAATAAAAACTAACTTCTAAAGAAGTATTTCTGAGTATCAATTTTATTATATTTTAGATACTAACATAGTAAACATGATGGGTAAAGTGAGTAAAAGCAAAGTTTAATGTTCAATTATTTATAAACATATTTTAATTTTCAAATATAAAAACTCCATGTTTTAAAAATACCTTCTGAAGTAGGAGGTGTAGGGATGCTTTTCTTTGAATCTTCATCCTCTACTGCTGTATGTTCATCAGAGCTGAATTTAAAGAAGAGGGTTATAAAAATTCGAAATATGAACCATGGAATATAAACAAGTAGAATTAAAAATTTTCAGTAATGATTCCTGTCTGATGTGGTTCAGTGAATTGAGTGTGGGCTTGTGAACCAAGGGGTCACCAGTTCAATTCCCAGTTGGGGCACATGCCTGGGTTGTGGGCCAGGTCTCTAGTGCGGGGTGCATGAGAGGCAAGCACACATTGATGTTTCTCTTCCTCTCTTTCCCTCTAAAATAAATAAATAAAATCTAAAAATTTTTTTTTTGGAATGACACTGATTGTCCAAGAACTATTAAAAGCAAACACTGGAATAACTTTGTAAGAGTACACCTCAATAGTCTACCACCTTCATAATAACAATCATTTACACTTGCATAACACTGTAGTAGTTTACAAAGTGCTAGTCAAACTGAAAGCATCACGTAAGATTTATTATTTTCAGAAGAAATCTCAGAGCAGATGTAGGGAGCCATAAGGAGAGATGAAAGAAAGTGGGGATAAGAAGGCTGCAAGAAGATGTCATAATTTTATTCTACATGTGTAAAGGACATACGGCAGAGCAGCAACTGTTCCGTCTCACCAGAGCAAGAAGAACCTCACACACTACAGTATAAACACATTTCTTTCTGTTGTAGAGAATCCTGAAAATGAGTTATTAAAATTATGTAACAGTTTAAAAATGCAATTTTCATATCACAGAATCTTTTCCTCTAGAGATCATACTTGAAATAATTTAGGTATCACCTACAAAATTATATTTAGGGTTCCTTCCAAATCTAATTCTATTTCACATAGTTATAAGAACATCTGTAACAACAAGTTTCTGCACATAATGCTTTATCACCCTGTCACAAATTAGAAAGTTTACTTGTGAAGCACATTGTCTCAACTCAACCTAAAGTAGACACAGCAGCTTATGAACAGCATCAAGGAGAAAAGAAGTAAGTAAAAAGAAGTATTAAACCTTCAGATAATATTAGAGGAAAATTAACTAAACAAAACCATACTGGTATATTAATTTTTAATATTCCTTTGTGGCCCTGGCCAGGTTGGCTCAGTTGGTTGCAGTATCGTCTCGTAACACCGAAAAGGTTATGGATTCAATTCCCTGTCAGGACACATCCTTGGGTTGTGGGTTCAATCTCCATTTGGAGCACATATGAGATGCAGCCAATTTCTGTCTCACATTGATGTGTCTCTCCCCTTGCCCTCTCTCAAAATCAATAAACATATCCTTGGATGAGAATAAAAAATTCCTTTCTAATGCTAAAATCTGGCATGCAATCTGCCATTGAGTTAATTGAGAAAAAATAATTTAAAATAATATAAATGTATTATTTATTTTAACATTGAACCCTTCTTTGAATAAGAAATTAGCATCCCATGAATTATAATTTAAAGAGAACAATTAGCCCTGGCTGGTGTAGCTCAGTGGATTGAGCGTGGGCTGGGAACCAAAGGGTCCCGGTTTGATTCCCAGTCAGGGCACATGCCTGGGTTGCAGGCCAGGTGAGAGGCAACCATACATTGCTGTTTCTCTCCCTCTCTGTCTCCCTCCCTTTCCCTCTCTCTAAAAAAAATTAAAAATAAAATAAAAAAATAAAATAAAGGGAACAATTAGCATGGTAAAATCCACTGGCAAGATGTTTTAATTCTTAGGTATGTTTCATGTTTTTAAAACTTAAGGGACAGCCCTAACTGGCAAGGCTCAGTTGGTTGGGCATCTTCCCCAGAAGCAAAAGGTGACCAGTTTGATTCCAGGTCAGGGCACATGCCTGGGTTGTGGGTTCAGTCCCAGTCAGGGTGCATACAAGAAGCAACTGATCAATGTTTCTTTCTCACATCGATGTTTTTCTCCCTTTCTTCCCCTCTCTCTAAAAATAGATAAATGTTAAAATAATTAAGGGATATAAGAGGATAAATCACAGGAAAGAAGAAAATGTGAGATGTACTTAAAGCTCTTAATAAAAATTTATCAATAGATTGTGGATTTAACAAATGTTATAAAATTTAAAAATTTTTTGCTACAAATTACTCTGGTTTAGGATTATATTAGTCAGCTAGGGCTGCCATAACAAAATACCACAGACTGGGTTGTTAAACAACAGAAATTATTTTTCCTACCATTCTGGAGGTTAGAAGTCGAAGATTAAGGTGCCATCAAGGTTGATTTCTGGTGAGACCTCTCTTCCTGGCTTGTAGATTCTTGCCTTCACCCTGTGTCCTCCTGTAGTCTTTCCTCTGTGTGCACCTGGTTGGGGGAGGGGTAGAAAGAAATATCTGTCTCTGTTGTCTCTTCATTTTCAGATAAGGATGCCAGTCCTTTCAAATAAGGCCCTATCCTTATGTCATAATTTAACCTTAATAACCTCCTTAAAGGCCTTATTATCAAACACAGTCACTTTGAGGGCTACAGCTTCAACACACTGGGTAGGGGGGTCACAATTCAGCCTTTAACAAGAATTTTTTGGAGAATGTCCCCATACTTAAGGAGCTCCCAATTCTCCAAACCTCTCTCAATATAGGCATGTCAATAATTCAATGGCTGAATTCTGTTTCATCCATTTGTGTGTGTGTGTGTGTATGTGTGTGTGTGTGTGAGAGAGAAACTCAACAGGTTCAGTTAAGTTTCCTTTCATATTTTAAACTCTAAATTAATAAAACTTGGTATAAATGTAAACTCAACAATTAGGATTTGATGTTCTGATATCAAATGGCACAGACTATAGACAGCTTGAGAGGCTGGGCCAGAAATGCAGCCTGGGAGGCTGTCAAGTGCATCCTCCCTGCCACACGCGTGATATAGCTCCCAACTGCTCATTTCATCTTCTGCAATCTATGACAGAAACAGTTTTACATTGGGAAATAACTTCATTTGTTTACACACGTTTGTAAAAGAAAAAAGGAATCTTTTCAGTTGGGTTAAAACTTCAGTTTTCAGAAACAAAGGAATTAGTAAAGATAGCTTTTTTTAAAAAATGAAGCATTAGAAGTAGTAGAAAATAAATGGAGCTCTAAAAAAAGGTTCCATGTGACAAAAACTGAATTTTATGAGATTCCGGGTTTCTTTTGTTTTTCCTTTAGTTCCTTTATGTTTGTCATTTTTTTGTTTTAATTTTGGCAGTTATTCATAAACTGAAAACAAAACAAAAAAAGAACAGGGACTCAATTCCCCAAAGTGTAGTCGTTCATGTCTTGTTTTTTTAATCTTTACAAAATAATTATATTTGGTTTCATTGTTTGAATGCATTATTTTTATACTTCTTTACTCAGGGGAAAAGGTACAACTATGCACAGCCTGAACTCAGAACGACTCCTACCTCAAGAAGCAGGCAATCTCCTCCGGGGGCATCTCCTCCCTGCAGTCTCAGTCCTGGAGCAGTGGTCTCCCACAGTCTGCTCTGTAAATGGCTCCTTGGTAGAGCTCCTGGTCCCTGGCACCATGAATGCGCTCACAAGAGGTCACCGCAGCTGATGTTTTCACCAGCCCACAAGCAAGAGCACGGCAACTATCCCCTCCATTGGCTTGTTCATGGCCACCCACAGCTACTACCAGCACTACACTGGCTCCCCTTCCAGTAACAGCTCCTGTGGAGGTGCAAGTCCACTAGGGAAGCCAACCCCCACCACCCTGGTATCCCCAAGGATGAGCCGGGGTCACTGGTGGGCAAGCTTTTTGGGGATGTTTACTCTCCAGTTCATGGCCACAGTGTTGTTAGTCCCAAGAGCATTCAGAATTTCCCCAAGCCTCCAGGAGCATGTTCACCTGTGACCTGGGTTGGGAAGCCATAAACCAGCAGCCTGAAGGCCAGCCTGGCAAAACCAAAGCCAGGTCCCCATGCTGAGTGGCCATTGCCAGTCACCAGAATTCCAGAGGCCCTAGGTTCCTCCCCCACTCTCCTCCTCTACTCCCTTGCCTCTCCCCACCCCCAGCATAGACTAGGCAGGCTGCAGCTAGCAGAAACAGTTGGGTTCTTTTATGTCAAAACAGCAAAACGCCAAAAAGGAGTTGAGAGAGTCCTGCTCTTTGCTATCCAAGCCACATGTGAGCCTTCCTGACACCCCATTAACGGTGTGATTTTCACCAAGTGGAAAATAAATGACAAACGGCTAGCAAAGAAAAAAAAGAAGAAGGTAATTTAAAAGTAAACACACAAATAACAGTACTTCTAATATATGAGTATAGGGGCCAATGGAGCCTACCAGACTATAGTAACACAGTCCTTAAGGTGTAAAGCATAAAATTAAGGCCCAATATTAAGTGCTGCCTGCCCAGATATTTGCAGTCAGGGCCTCCAATGGCCTAACTGCAAATTCCCCTCCCCACTCTGCTCCTGCAGATGTTGGCCCCTAGGCAAACAACCCTCTTTATCAAAGGAACCAGGCATAGTTCCAGATTATCCCTGGGTAGTGAGTCTTAGTACCTTGCCAGCCTCTAGATCTCATTTGTTGAGTGTCAGGTGTCCTGTGTTCAGTCTCCCCATAACCCTAGGGAAGTTATCCCTTCCTCACCAACAGGGTGAATAGGACACCATTAAAATGGTCCCTGCTGCTAACTGGTTTCATCTGTACTCTTAAGATAAATTATTTATCTTCTACATGCACAAATGCAAATCTCATACATGCTGTTCTTACATATTTTGGTTAAGATTCTAAAACAAGAAGTTGTTTTATTTTTGATTGACAGACTGGGGGCAACTTTCTGAAACATTTAACTTGGAGAGGTAGGTCTCCACTGTGACTCAGAGCTGTTTTTACTGTTTCTGCTCCCAGGCATGAAACCCTAACAGCTAATGTGCAACCTCCGAAAGCTAAGGAAACCGTGGAAACCTTCCTAGTACATCGGCAAAACCCTTCCCCAGGCCTATGTGGCTTGTAGCCTATGTGACAGGAGTGTGGGTATTAGTGTAAACAAGCCGCTGTTAGAATCATGGAATATATATTATGTTCAGGTAGTAGATAATTACAACACTAAAGATGTCAGCACTGTTTTTATCTCCTTTTTACAGGTGAAGAAATGAAGCTTAGAGACGTTAAGGAACTTACCCTATTGTTAATTAACATTTGTTAAGTGGATGGTGAGGCAAAGTTCAACAACAGACCATAACAATAACTGAAATAGTTTATTACTCACAGGTCCAGGAGGAAGTACACAGTATGCCTGGAGGGTCCACATAGGGAGGTCAAGACAGAATACAGGCAGAGATGACCTGGGCATGTGCCTTTATTAGGGTCTGTGGGTAGAGTGCTTTAGGTTTCCCAGACTCGGACCAGATCAGCCCATTTAAACCAAAAGAGTGAAGTTTTGCTCAGCCCCGGGGGTTCATATTTAAGGGGCCCATACAGCATACAGGTGCTGGGAGGCAGGGGAGACAGCTGACCACAAGGGTTGCTGGGGAAGTGGTATCAGGAATTACATTTGCTTGTGACTCTGGTGGGCTGCTATCTAGGGCATGTGGTTGCATGAGGGGGTTAATATCAATGTAAGGTCCCTGCAAGTCATTTGGCCAAACAAAATAGATGCCAAAGCAGCAATACCATGGAGTAGCTTAGCTAAACTTTCCACACCCACGGTCACACAGGTATTAAGTGGCAAAGCAGGGCTTCAAACTTAGACAGTTATAAACCTGCAAGTATCCTCTTTCTCACTATGCTTTATTACCTCACTGCCAGAAGGAAAAAGAGTCATCAAGACATGTCCCAACTGCTGTAATTTCAACCTACCCCTCAATACCTGGAATGTTTTTAAATTTTTCATTTTTAACACATTCAAGGCACTTAGTATGCTACCTGACACATTCAGTAAACATTAGATATGAATACTTACACAGCGATAATTATAACTCTTCCTTCTCCTTCTTAAACTATTTTTCCACTCCAATACTCACTTTCATTAAGGAAAATTAATCTCACTCTCCCCTTCTTCCTCCAGCTGAAGATAGACAACTTAACAAGATCTTTCTCAGGGTAGCCTCCTCTGCATTTTAGCACATCACTTTCCCAACATTCATCCAATCATGTCTTTAGAGGGAGGTTTTTCTACTTTCCAATGTAAACCTTTAACTCCAATTCTTCCCAACTCCCTACAAAGAATTTCCATTTACACATCCTGTTATCATCTGCAACCAATCGATGTTCATTCAACAAGCAATGGTTGAGCTCTTACTAAATGATAAATACAGCGAATTTTATGATGAATAATTCATAGAACTCCTCCTTTCCACCAAGTGTAGTGGAAAATAAAAACCTGTTCACAAATAATAAGACAAAACAAAGAAATACTATACATAGGTCTGCAAGTCTTGTCCATGTCTGCTGTAAGAGCAGAGGTGGAAGGGGGTGAAGGGAGACCAAGGCGCTGTGTGAAGAAGGGGCCCACGGGTGAGTGAGAATTAAGGAAGGAAAAAGGCAAATAAAGGGCTGCCATGGACAGACTGAAGAAAAAAAATGAAAATGAAGGTAGGTAGGTAGCAAGGAAGGTAGAAGGAAGAGAAATGCAAATGGTCCAAAGTGGGAGGGAAGATGAAACAGACTCAGAAGGCAGGTTCACTGAGCAAAGGCGCATCATTCTTACCCACCTCCTCCCTGTCCTAGTCCTGGAGGCTAGCCCAAGGCTTGTAGCTTCCGCAGGGACTGCAACAGGCAGCCGAGGAGGCAAAAGCGAAGCAGGTGCCGCGACACCGAGACCAGCTCTCCTGAACGTTACCTTGAACTGGGGCAGCAGAGCCGGCTCTGATAACCTTGGCGACGGCCACCCAGCTGATGCCCGAGGCCATTCAGATCCCCTGACCGAGAGCCGGAGTGCCAGGGAGAGTGGTAGCTCCCGCAGGAAACACCCGGGCTTGCAGCGCTCCAGGCTCTTGGATGAACTGCGACATTTTCCCCGGAGCCCGGAGCCCTCCCACTCTCCCACCGGGCGGCGCACCGGCGCCATTGTTGTTGCGAATATAGGGAACCGCCTCCTAAGCCTGGGAAACCCGCCTAATTCCCAGAACCCACCACTGCGCAACCTCCGAAAGCTAAGGAACCCGTGGAAACCTTCCCGGTACATCAGCAAAACCCTTCCCCAGGCTTACGTGGCTTGCAGCCTAGTGAAAGGAGTGTGGGTATTAGTGTAAACAAGCCACTGTTACAATCGGTTCCGGGCATCCTTTTGGTTCCACCTAGGGCCCGCTAGCTCCAAATTGGGCTGGAGACCAGGTCTTCTCACCCTTGTACTTGAAATAACTGAAGAAAAGGATGACCACAGAATATGTTTCACAGAATGGCCCTATCAACAATACAGTCAATTTTGCTTGTGTTTCAGGTGCTTTCTGTGCATATGTGTGTTACATATTCTATACTATTGGGTGCTTACTGTGTCTCATATATGCATACTTACATATACATATGTATAAATATAACAATATGTATAAATAAAGTATGTGCATATATATATATACATGTAGAATACAGGGTGGGGCAAAAGTAGTTTTGCAGTTGTTCATATGGAAAATAATACAATAATTAGTAAATAATAATACAAGAATAAACTGTTTCACATACTCACAACTGTAAACCTACTTTTGCCCCACCGTCTATATAGTAATAGCTCAAATCGAATTAGTTATACGTGAATTTTAAACTGCCTGGGAGGTCAGTACCCCTAAATCTCTCACACATTGTTCAAGGGTCAACTGTATATATTTTTTAAGTCTATCTTTAATTAAAAGACAAATCTAAATGGGATAAGAAAAGGCACAAAGTATTCAAAGTATTTCCTAAGTAGTTAACAGTGTGCTTTAGTGTCAAATTTAGCAAAAAGAAATAATACAGTAGGCCCACTTACATTTGAATTTCAGGCACACAATGAATAATGTTTTAGTATAAGTATTCCCATACAATGATAATGCAACATGACATTTCCATTGGCTCTTTCCTTTAGTTCACTCTGTTCTCTGCTCATACATCATCTTTTCAGAGAGGCAGTCCCTGACCACGCTATCTGCAATAGCACCCTCATCATTCTCCATTACTTTACACTGTTTACTTTTCTTCATAGCACTCATTACTTTCTATATTTAGGTAATATGTAAACATATGTGTATTGTATGTCTAAGTTTCATGAAAACTGAGACTTCATTTTGATGATGACTGTATCCATAGTGCCTAGGACATTGGGTGGCACAGAGTAGATACTAAATGATGTGTATTTAATGAACAAATTAATGGATCAGTTTACAGTAGTTTCATTCTGTCACATATTCATAATCAACCTTGTTTAGTTTTAGCCCTTCATTTAAATATATTGGCTCACTGTAAAATATCTATTCTTAATTCTTTATTTTGACTCATTTCTTATTTGATTTCATATTGTTAAGTAATTTTTTCACAAAGGACTCATGGGTATTCTAGTCCCTCAATTTTTTTCATAATTGAAATATCAAACCTGTTGCTTTTTTAGGTAGAATGCATTATTACAAGCAATTATCAACTCCTTCTTTACCAGAAGGGTTATATATCCCCATCCAATTGACTTTGGAATGTTTTAAGATGAAAAGGAGAATTAATAATATTAAACAAGTCACTTAAACAGAGAGTTGTTGGGATTAAGCAGGAAAATGGCTGGTAATGAAAAAAACAAACATATATTTAGCACTCACTGGGTTCTAGACACTCATTCATTCAACATTAGGTAACCATATCTGTCTACCATTTATTGGGTCAGGATAGGCTTCAAAAATAAGTTAGTGTTTGAGTTGTGTCTTTCCGAAAGATCAGGCACTTACCAAACAACAGGAGAGGTAAAATGTGGATACAAAAGGAATGGTTATTCCAGGCTCAGCTTCCAGGTACAGACATGGAAGCACTAAACAGCATATCATATTTTGGAAACCATAAGCAGTTTGACACTATATGTATCCTCAAAACAACTCTATAGGAAAGTATTATTACCCTGACTGGTGTGGCTCAGTGGATTGAGTGCTGGCCTGTGAACCAAAGGGTCACCAGTTAGATTCCCAGTCAGGGCACATGCCTGGGTTGTGAGCCAGGACCCCAGTAGGGGGCATGTGAGAGGCAACCACACATTGATGTTTCTCTCCCTCTCTTTCTCCTTCTTTCCCCCTCTTTCTAAAAATAAATACATGGAATCTTTCAAAAAAGAAAGTATTATTATCTCTATTTTATAAAGGAAGAATCAGGCCCAAGTTTATACTGCTATTAAGTGGCAGTACCAGAATCCCAACCAACTAACATCTGTTCCTCAAGTCTTTGTTTTTTCCAATATACCCTACTGTGGTTTCTTTTTTTCTTTTCCTTTAATGCCAGACTGGTAATATGCCAACGTCATAACAAGGTTTGAGGGAGGCACATCTCACACAGAGCATGAACACCTAATCGTCACACTTGTGAATTAGGAAAGGATCATAGTTTCTTCTTATACTTGTGTAGTGGTCCTACTAAATCTGTGAAGCTAAGTATAACTCAGAGGAAGGGCTCTAGGATGGAATGAATGTCATTTTTTCTCTGTCATCATCAATTAATATATATTAAGCACCCACAAGATTCCTGACATTTTAATGTAGGAGAGGACAGTTGCCACCTTCATAGAATTCGTAACCAAGTTCAAACAAGGCAAGCAAACACTGACACATGGTTCTCAAACAGATTCCATTATTAGCCAGTCAAAAACCTTTCTAGAATGTCAAACAATTGATACTTCCAAATCCACTTGATATAGGTTCTTCTCTTTAAAACCTACTGAGTGTAAAGTGGGGTTAAGCCTGTAGATAAAAAGAAAGTGAAAGGTAAAATAACTTGTTGAGAATAAAAAAATTAATGAAGCTTTCCAAAGACCTTGTCCCAAAGGCAAATATTAAGGTCACTCAAGTTTCTTGGACCACTCTGCTTTCCTACAAAAAATTTCATTTCCTACTCATTGGCTCCCCTTTAATTATAAGTAGCTTTTAAATTTTAGTTTAGTTTTTGCTAAGTTATGGGTGAAGGACATGGACAGAAGGGAAAAGAAGGTTTCCTGTGCTTTGAATGAAGAGGTTTTCATCATACTTCAGTTGAGTCTCCACACTTTTAAAGCCTATTCAGAAAAGGGACAAAAAGGCAAGGCAATCCTGTGGGTGGTCTTGGTGCTGTTCATGCTTGTCAGCAAAAGAAGTTGTATTGCATCTTCAAATTTACTGAGAGGTAACCAACACACATTTGATATCAAGAGTGGCAGCTGCTGTGACTGTGATCTATTTCAAAGTTAAGTTGCATTTTAGTTTTAGTCAATTTAGCTGCTTAAAGATAAATAGATCCTAAACTTTTGAGATGTACTTTATCCTAATAGCATATTTCACATTTATATGGTATTTAAAGAATAAAATAAAAGAACAAACAAAATCGAAAGACTCATAGACACAGAGAGCAGACTGGTGGTTGCCAGAATAGAGGGATGTTGAAGAACAGGGTGAAAGGTGAAGCGATTAAAAAGTACAAACTGGTAGTTACAAAATAGTCACAGGGATGTAAAATACACCATAAGGAATATAGCCAATAATACTGTAATAACTATGTATGGTGCAGTGTGGGTACTAGAAATATAAGGTGGAACACTTTGTAAAGTACATGATTGTCTAACCACTATGCTGTATACCTGAAACTAATACAAGGTAATATTGAATGTAAACTGCAATTGAAAAATAAAATTTTAATGTTCTTTTAAAAAGGTGTACTTTGTCCTATTTCCTTTTTTTCTTCTTTTTTGCTACTAAATTTTGCAGGAGGATGACTCAAGAATGGTCAGTAATCTGCTAAGTAGTTTTGCTAGATACTCAGTTGTCAGGAAAATACTACCATCTGGTTTAGTTTCCTTTATAAGAGCACACTCTTATTTCCCATGAAATGTGTTTATATTAAACAATGAAACTTTCATAATTTTAAGTCCTAATAAAAAACCAATGATACAATAATTCCCACATAATTTTCCCCAAAATATAAAATCTTGGAGAAACTAAAGAATATTATGTGAATTTCTTATTTCTGTGTGAAAATACAACTGTATTACACAACTTTGATGTTGTGCTATGTGGATTTACTCTATTGAAGAGAATGTAGAATAGACTGGATATGGATAGATGATTATATCCTTGTCTGATTTTATGTTGAAGAAAATAAGATATAGTTAGGTCTGTTTTTATCCTGATGGACATTTTCAGTAAGATTTTTGTAGGGAAGAAGCACAGGGATTGACTGAAAGGTAAACAGTGGCAGTTTCAAATTTTTGGAAACTGATGCAATATTATTCTATACATATTTTTTAAAAAGAAAATGATACAAGAGTCCTTTTATTGTCAAAGAAAAAGCTATATTTTGGTTCCTTAGTTGAATATGATCATTAACCAACCTAAAGGGAAATATTTTGCTCTCCAAACACCAATCCCCTTGCATTATTCATCTTGGTACTCAGTTGGAAATGTATTAATTGATGATTTTTAAAAAATTACCATAACTCAGTTATTCATTCATTAAACAATATTGAACACGTACTATGTGTCTGATACTAAAGTTCTCTGAGGAGGAAATGCTATGTAAATAAAAATAAATCAGGACTTCCTGTCAAGAGGGCAGTACAGGCAAACATGGCTTGCCTCTTCACACTACCACATCAAAATTACAACTAAAATATGGAACAACCATCACTCAGAACCATCAGAAATTGAGTTGAACAGAAGTCTGACAACTGCGGAATTAAAGAAACCACATCCATCCAGACTGGTAGGAGGAGCACAAACACAGAATGAGTTGGTCCCTCACCCATGTGTGGTGGATAAAAATTTGGGAGGGATACTTCAGTAGTGAAGAGTCCCAGCCCCACAACAGGGCCGCCAGCACAGGGTTCCAGTGCCAAGAAGCTAAGTCCCCACAACTTCTGGCTACAAAAACCAGCAGGGACTGATTTGGGGGAAGAAATTACTAGAGCCCCAAGCAGTTTCTCTTAAAGAACCCACACATGGACTCACCTACTCTGACTCATTCCCTCTGAGCTCCAGCACTGGAGTAGCAGTTCGAAAGGCACCAGTGACTTAAAGGGAGGAACTAAAGTGTCTGGCATCAAGGTGAGCAGAGGCCATTGTTCCTTTTCTAAACCCTCCCCTCCTACAAAGCCACTAAGCTGGTGTCATATCTGAGACTCCATCAACCTGGCTAATACTGTTTGACCCACCTTGGAGATCCCCAGAGACTCTGACCCACCCAAGTTATGGGCCACCCAAGCTGCCTTTCCATATGAATGGCTGGTCTTGGCACATGCTTCACGACTTTCTAAATCCTCTCAAATAAGCAACAGCTGGCCTCAGTGAGCCCTAGGCCCTGCACTAACAGAGCTAATCTATATTCAAAGCTTGGTTTGCCTGGGAATCTGCAAGCCAGGACAAACAGCAGCCTTTTCGGATTGTTTTATAAAAGGCAAGGTGGCCCTGGGAAGAACACAGGTTAGGACTAATCTTAGTCTGCACCACTCAGGAAACCCCAGGGCCAGCACACCCAGGAGACAGCTGCAGACCATGTCAGAGAACCACCACCCTATCCCTGCACAGCTGATCTTCTACGGAGGGCAGGGGTAGGTGGTAAGTGGTCACAGCCAATCCTTGCAACTGACTGACCTGGGTAAATCTCTCTCCTTGACCTGCCAACAGCAACCAAGGCTCAACTACAAGAGGAGAGTGTACTCAGCCCACACAAAGGGTGCACCTCGAGTACTCAGTTTGGGTGATTGGGGAGACTGTGCCACTGGATCCTACAGGAGACCTACTACATTAGGCCACACTACCAAGACACAGTGCAATAGCAGCTCTATCTACACATAGAAACAAACACAGTGAGGCTGCCAAAACGAGGAGACAAAGAAACATGGCTCAAATGAAAGGACAGATCAAAACTCCAGAGAAATAACTAAACAAAAGGGAGATAAGCAATCTATCAGATGCAGAGTTTAAAACACTGGTTTTAAGGATGCTCAAGGAACTTAGTGAGGACCTCAGCAGCATAAAAAGGATCCAGTCAAAAACAAAGCTATAATAATTGAAAGAAAGAACAACTTACAAGGAAACAAACAGAAGAGTGGATGAAGCTGAGAATAAAATCAATGATTCGGAACACAAGGAAGCAAAAAACAACCAATCAGAACAAGAGGAAGAAAAAAGAATCCAAAAACATGAGAATAGTATAAGCAGCCTCTGGGACAACTTCAAGAGGTCCACCATTTGCATCATAGGGGTGCCATAAGGAGAAGAGAAAGAGCACAGCATTGGAAATCTGTTTGAAAAAAAAATGAAAGAATACTCCCCTAATTTGGTGAAGGAAATAGACTTATGCAAGTTCAGGAAGCACAGAGTCCCAAACAAGAGGATGCAAAGAGGCCCACTCCAAGACACATCATAATTAAAAGGTCAAAGGTTAAAGATAGAGAGTACCTTAAAAGCAGCAAGAGAAAAGAAGTTAGTTATCTACATGGGAGTTTCCATAAGACTGTCAGCTGATTTCTCAAAAGAAATGTTGCAGGCCAGATGGGATTGGCAAGAAATATTCAAAGTCATGAAAAGTAGGGACCTGCAGCCCAGATTGCTCTACCCAGCAAAGCTATCATTTAGAATCAAAGAGTAGATAAAGAGCTTCCCAGACAAGAAAAAAAAACTAAAGGAGTTCACCATCACCAAACCATTATTATATGAAATGATAAAGGGACTTATTGAAGAAAAAGAAGATCAAAACTATGAACAATAAAATGGCAATAAATACAAACCTATCAACAATTGAATCTAAAAAAACAAATTAAGCAATTAAGAACAGAGACGGAATCATGGATACAGAGAGTATTTTGATAGTTGCCAGATGGGATGGAGGTGTGGGGGAACGGGTGAAGAGGTGAGGGGATTAAGAAGTACAAATAGGTGGTTACA
>PVJI01029326.1:0-15436 GCA_004026765.1 Micronycteris hirsuta
GCTGCTTTACCAACTGGCCCTTCCCTCATCTCTCTCACTCTCTCTGGCCTCCCTCATATTCCCTGACACACAACAATATTGAAATTGGGCTAATTAATAACCCTACAGTGGTCTCTAAATGTTCAAGTGAAAAGAACGGTCTCACATCTCTTACTTTAAATCAAAAACTGGAAATGATTAAATGTAGTCAGGAAAGCGTGTCGAAAGCTAGGTCAAAAGTTAGCCCTCTTGGCATCAGTTAGCCACGTTGTAAATGCAAAGGAAAAGTTCTTGAAGGAAATTAAAGGTGTCACTCAGTGAACTCACAAATGATAAGAAAGCATAACAGCTTGTCACAGATGTGGATAGAGTTTTAATGAAATGGATAGAAGATCAAACCATCCACAGCATTCATTTAAGCCAAAGCCTAATCCAGCGCAAGGTCCTAACTCTCTTCAATGTTACGGAGGCTGAGAGAGGTGAGGAATCTGCAGAAGAAAAAGCTTGAAGCTAGCAGAGACTGGTTCATTAAGTTTAAGGAAAGAAGCCATCTCTATAACAAAAGTACAAGGTAAAGGTAAATTAGCGATTGCTGTTGTAGAAGCTTCAGCAAGATATCCAGAAGATCTAGCTAAGATAATTAAGGAAGGTGGCTACACTAAACAACAGATTTTTTTAAGGTGGTTATGTTGGAACAACAGGTTTTCAATGTAGATGAAACAGCCTTATATTGGAAGAAGATGCCATCTAGGACGTGCATAATTATAGAGAACTCAGTGCCTGGCCTTAAAGCCACGAAGGACAGGCTGACTGTCTTGTTAGGGGCTGATGACTTTAAGTTGAAGCCAGTTCTCACCATTCCAGAAATCCTAGGGCCCTTAGGATTCATGCTAAATCCACCCTGTGTTTGCTCTGTAAATGTAAAAACAAAGCCTAGATGACAGCATATCGGTTTACAACATTGTTTCCTAGTGTTATAAGCTCATCGTTAACACCTATTGCTTAGAAAAAAAGATTCCTTGGGAAATATTGCTGCTCATTGATAATGCATTTGATCAACCAAGAGCTCTGATGGAGATATGCAATGTTTTCGTGCCTGCGAACACAACATTCATTCTGCAGCCCATGGATCGAGGAGGAATTTTGATTTTCAAGTCACATTATTGAAGGTCTGCAATTCTTAAGGTTGTAGCTAACATAGATGGTGATTCCTGTGAGGGATCTGGGTAAAGTAAATTGAAAACCTGAAAAAGATTCACCATTCTAGATACCATTAAGAATATTCATGATTCATGGGGAGAGTCAAAATATCAAACAATAATAGGAGTTTGGAAGAAGCTTATTCTAACCTTCATGGATGACTTTGTGGAGAAATATTGCTTCAGTGGAAGAAGTAACTGCAGATGTGGTGGAAATAGTAAGAGAACTAGAATTAGAAGTGGAGCCTGAAGACGTGACAGAATTGCTGCAATCTCATGATAAAACTTGAATGGACGGGGTGTTACTTCTTACGGTTGAGGGAAAAGAAGTGGTTTCTTGAGATGATGATGATGATGGGTGTATCCTCAGCTATGATTCTATAATAAATGCTATAGTAAATTTCCCTTCTCATGGAAGAATATCAGTGTAGGAATAGAACATAATGCAACACTGAAGTAAAACACATCATACATAGTTTTTCCATAATTACATTTTTCAAGCAGCCCTTCAATAGAAATGTGGGGAATGACATTTTAAAGTTGTGCTTAAATGGTTTTAAAAGGACACAAACAGTGTCTTGCTCATCTTTGTATCTACAGTGTCTCGCCCAGGACCAGTTTCATAGAAATAATCCAGTCAGCATTTGTGGAGTGAATGTGACCACACCAGTCAGATACTTAAGAAGGAATGACTTGGGACAGAGTGTGTTTAACATGACAGGTTCTGGGGCAGAGTTAACGGTAGCTTCAAGATCTTGTAAGTTCAAAGGGGGAAAATAAGTAAGAACTTTGGCCCTGTGCCGTGCTTCTCCCGATTTCCCTGTTCATTTATTTCTTGATTTGTTCAGAAACATTTATATCATTTCTGCTGTATACCAAGTACTGTGTACAGTGATGGAAATCCAGTGGAGAGTAAGACCAAGTTCCTGCCCTTAAGATGTTTACATTCTAGTGGGGTATATAGAATATTAATTTGATGGTACAGTGAGGTTGGTGTTCTGAAGGAGGCAAGCATCAGATACTATGCAGCTATTCAGGCAATGAGAACATGTTAGGGGAAGTTTGGTGCATTTGTAGAAATTCAGGTCTTCATTGGGATTGAAGGATGAAGTGTGAACGTGAGAAATGAGACTCATAGGAAGCAGGGCCAGGTTATGATTTTAACTTCTACATCTCTCCCACAGCTCTACAACTCCTTCCTACTGGTCTGGTGAGTAGAAGAAAGATCGGTGTAGAAATATGTTCCAAGTGCTAGAAAAGTCCTTTTTTTTTTTTTTTGCTGGATACTGCCACTGAAACTTTGTGATTAATCTCTTCAGTAACTATTTCATTATAGATATTTGATGTTTGTGTGGCTCTGCATCTTTAAACTGTGAACTCCTTAAGAACGGACTATGTTTTATTCATTTGCATGTCTTAAACATCTAATAGTAACTCGGTAAATGTTGAAAAATGTCATTTGACATTCATAGTCATTGTCACGTATAGCACAGTTACACTATTTCTATGGAAAACACAGCTGAAGTTTTGCACAAATGGACTTAAACACTACTCTGTGAGTTTAAGATTGCCTGTCTTTGAGTAGAGAAAAGTTACTAAAGAGAAAAATTTCTAAACAGAAAAAAAATAAGGATTTTTTTAAATTACAAGGACATTCATAGCTTAACAGAAAAATTTAGTACAGAATTTTGTTAACTGTGGTTAGTTTGAAATGTTTTCATATTGTTTTGGTTTATAGTCTTATGAGGAAGATCGAAGAAACTACTGTGAGCTTCAAAATAGATGTCAACGTTTGGCCTTAGAATTAGCAGACACAAAACAGTTAATTCAGCAAGGCGACTACCGTCAAGAGAACTATGATAAAGTCAAGAGGTAAGTAGTTAAGATGGCTACCGTAGTTTCTCTCATTTTTAGCATGCATCAGAGTCACCTGAATTTTTACCATCGGCGTTGTTAATTCTGCTGTGTACAGCCATATGCCTCTTAACAATGGGGATAGGTTCTGGAGAATTGCATCGTTAGGCGATTTTGTCGTTGTGTGAAGATCTTACAGTGTGCTCACACAAACCGAGGTGGTATAGCTTGCTGCTGCCCTTACGCGTGCTGTACTTTCAGACAGCAGGCCGTGCGGTGGGTCTGTCCACAGCAGCACTGCCGCAAACACGGAGTGCTCTCTCTTCGGTGTATGGCTGCGATGTCATTAAGCAGTAGGAATTTCTTAGCCCATGACCTTATGGGACCACCATCATCTATGCAGTCTGTCTTCGATCAAAAGTCGCCATGTGGCCTATGAGTCATTATGTGGCATACCTTATTCCTTTTCTGTCTCCGTAGTTTTGACTTTTTCAGAGTGTCTTATAGTTGGAATCGTACAGTATAGAGCCTTTCATATTGGCTGCTTTTAGTAACATACATTCAGGTTTCATCCATATCTTTTCATAGCTTAATAGCTCATTTCTTTTTAGCACTGAATAATGTTTCATTGTCTACACATTCCACAGTTTATTTATCCATTCACCTACTGAAGGAGATCTTGGTTGTTTCCAAGTTCTAGCAGTTAAGAATAAAGCTACTATAAACATCCATGGGTTGGATTTTGTATGGACACAGTTTTCAGCTTTTTTGCTTGAAAACCAAGGAGTACAATCATGTGGTAAACATATGTTTAGTTCTGTAAGAAACTGCCAGATTGTCCCAAATCTCTGTACCATTTTGCATTTCCACCAGCAATGAATGGGAATTCCTGTTGCTCCACACTTTTGCCAGTATTTGGACTTGTCAGTATTTTGGATTTGGGCCATTATAACTCATTGTTATTTTAATTTGAGCTTCTCTGATGACATGTGATTTGGAGCACCCTTTCATATGCTTATTTGCCATTTGCCATCTGTATATCTTCTCTGGCGAGGTGTCTCTTAAGGTTTTTGGCTCATTTTTTAATTGGGTTGTTTGTTTTCTTACTGTTGAGTTTTAAGAGTTTTTTGTATGTTTTGAATAACAGTCCTTTATCAGATATGTCTTTGGCAAATATATTCTTCCAGTCTGGGGCTTGTCTTTTTATTCTCCTGACATGTACCTTATTCTTCATGGCATAAAAGCGTGTAGTTTTGGCAATTTGTTGGTTTTAAATTGTTGGATTTAAATTGGGTTTTATATCAGTTGTTTTTATTTTGTTTAGAGGTTGCTGCTGTCTTTTTAAAATGTAATGTCCTAGGAGATAGGGACCCAGTAAAATCTTACCATGACTGGCATGCAGTTTGTGTTATTATGTTGGTATTGTTATGTCAAAATCCAGTAATTACTGGAGCTTGAAATCCATGAGAGCTATAATCCATGGGCTCTTGAATGAAGCTGGATTTCAAAATGAAGTAGATCATGATGGTAAAACGATACTTAGAGTTGGTGTTTTGATATCCTCTCCGCTACTATAAATCTATAACAATAATAGATAAAATATGGAAAGAGAAAACTAAAAAGCATAATCATCAGAATAATCTAGTGGATATGAATGAAGGATAAATGAGCCATGTTGTCGTGTGTTGGTAATGACTGAAGCGGGGTGTTTAATGAACACCCCTGCTCTTATCACCCATCTTCACTAAGGTGGTAATCCCCAATAATAGCCAAAAGTATGATAAACATCTTTATGTGCTAGAAATGGAACAGAAAAACAAGCAAGCAAGAGAAGCTCAACCGTGAACATTTGGGTCACTCAATAGAAAGAATGGATTAAAAAATTGTTCTATCCACAAAAATATAGGCTACATTGGAGTAAAATACCACTTTTATGTTCTTCATAAATTCTCACAAATGTGAGAAAGGAAGCAGGTATATGGATGTTAATTGCATAGTTACCAGAAAGAATTCAAATGCTTTTCAGTAGTGGAATGGAAAATGAATGGTAATTTATTTCTACAGTGTAATTCTGTCTAGCAGTTAAAGGCTAGATGTATCTAAATGTATCTATATGGGTAAGATCTAAATGTATCTATATGGGTAAGTCAAATACAAAACATAAGTCTTGAAAAACAAAGTTCATGTGCCTATCTCTTTTTTTTAAATGAAGTTTCCTACTTTCCGGCATAACATACTGTTCTCAGGTTTATTTTGTGATTCTATTGCCTCAGCCTTTTCTCTAAGGAGTCCTGGTTCCTTTTAGTGGGGGATACTATTCAGAAATTAGGATTTGGGTGCTGGTCATTGCTACGTTGGTCATTGTTTTTAGGCCCTTTTTGTAGGCAGAAGTAATGGAGAGGGTCTAGGGAGGATGGCTTAACACACCACAGAAAGATCATGCTGATACCTCTAATTCCATTTCAACATCGCAGTAGCTAGTTTGAAGGGACTGCACCTGGCCAAATATGATACAACTGAAATATCAAAATGAATAAAGTTAGAATCCATTGAATAGAATAAGAATCCCTGAGTACATGCTAATACTAGAGAAAGAGGATCTTTACAGTAGAATGCCGACCAATAAATATATATGCATATTAGAATTACAGTTTTCTAACTTCACAATACTGTTTACCCAGAATCATCAATGGAAGCTAAAACCATTGGGTGAAACTATGTTAGGGAACAGAACGTATAATTTCAAAGTATGTTCGCACAGAGTACTTATTAGTTGCAATGGGCAAAAAGGTAACCTTTATAGTTGAGAACTTTGGCAGATACCATCTTGGGCAATCGATCCAAGTTACTATCACCAGTCAATGGATAAAGTAACATCATGTGCCTCTTTATGTGATCTACTGAAAACACATAATTAATATTCCTGCCCAAAGTGCTTAATGTGAATCTAACCAATGTTGTAAAACCGAGATCCCCAACTCCCGGAACTGTTCCCCCCCTGCTAGGAACTGTTGAAAAATTGTCTTCCACAAAACCAGCCCCTGGTGCCAAAAAGGTCAAGAACCACTGTTGTAAAAGACAGGGAAGGGCTAAGGAATGGTTCAAGGTCAAAGGAGACTAAAGACACACAACATCCAAACAAGTGCATGATAATGCACTGGATACTGGGCCAAGGAAAAATTGCCATAAAGGATATTTGGGAACAAATATCCTTTTCAAATGTTGACAAAATTTGAAACTGGATTGTATATTTAGATACTGTATTAGGGCTAAGTCTCCTGAATTTGATATGATATTCTGATTATGTAAGGGATATTGTTAAACTTATGAAATTCAGGGTGAATAGGGATAAAGGGACCTAATGTCTGTGTATAACTCTTTTTTTTTAAGATTTTATTTATTTATTTTTAAAGGGAGGGAGAAAGAGAGGGAGCAAAACATTAATGTGTAGTTGCCTCTCGTGCACCCCTACTGGGGACCTGGCCTGCAACCCAGGCATGTGCCCTGAATGGGAATCAAACCAGCAACCCTTTGGTTCTCAGGCCAGCACTCAGTCCACTGAGCCACACCAGCCAGGGCTGCATATAACTCTTAAACAGTTGGGGTGGGGGATGCACATGTATGTGTTGGTATACATGTACATGTGTGTGTGTGCATCCATATATTTATTAACTTATATGAACAACAGAGAATAAATATGACAGTAATACTTAGTAAATAATACAAAGTAAAATATGACAAAAGTGTTAACAATTGATTAGTAAAAGTATTGAAAAAACATAAAAACACTAAATTCATCATGCATCTAGAGGATGATAATAGGAACAGTGAGGAAAAGACAGAGAACTTCAAGTTGAGTCGTAGTATTCTATCTTTTTCTAAGAAACTTCAGTGCAAATATAGACAAATGTTAACTGTTGTCAGCGTGGATATCAAGTTCATGGGTGTTTTGCTATAGCATGATTTTATAATTTTACATAAAAAACATAGCAAAGGGAGTATGATTATTACCTTGAGACAATAAAAACATTTGCATGTGAAAGCACAAAATACTGAAAGCAATATATATCAAAATAAAATACTGATAGGCATCTTTAGTTTGTGGCTTTATGCATGATTGTAATTTTTTAACTTATGCTTTGCTTACTTTTCTCATAAACATAGTACTTTGTTAACTGGAAGAAAAAAATCTTTCTAAATGAGTTGTTGAAAATCTAGTGAAAAGTAAAACAATTCTTAATAGCTCTCTCCATGGGAATACCAGGTGGGTAGATGAAGTAAAGTTCAAAGAAACTGATTCTGATTGTTGAGGGTAAGTTAAGAGCACAAAATGTATTTCTCTGCTCATTTTTTTAAGAAACCCATTACAGATTTGGTTCTATTCTTGGTTGTTGGGGGAAAGAGCTGGTCTGAATATGGAAATTAGAATCTCTGGGTAATTATAAACAATTTGTGAATGAAAGAGTCACATGAAGCCTGCCTGTGTATCTGCTGTGCAGTCTGAGGGGTGAGTTAAGGCCTTTTTGACCCTAAACTGAAAGCTAGAACTATGTATTAATTCTTAAAAATTTTTTATTTCAAGGTAAGATTGAAGATAATTAGTAAAAAGATACAAGAATGTGTCTTAGAAAGGTTTATTACTTACTTTACTGACCAGTGTAGTCTACCTATTTACTTTTTAAATTATATTTTATTTATTATGCTATTAAAGTCCCAGTTTTTCCCCCTTGGCTCCCCTCTATCCAGCACCCCCACCCCTTCAGTCAATCCCCCCAACATTGTTCATGTTCATGGGTCATGCATATGAGATCTCTGGCTTCTCCATTTCCTATACCGTACTTTACATCCCCACAGCTATTCTGTAACTACCTATTTGTACTTCTTAATCCCTCACCTCTTCACCCACTCCCCTACACCCTCTTCCATCTGGCAACCATCAAAACACTCTCCGTATCCATGATTCTGTCTGTTCTCTTTGTTTGCTTAGTTTGTTTTTTAGACTCAATCAGTGATAGATTTATATTTTTTTGCCATTCTATTGTGCATATTTTTGTTCTCTTTTTCCTAAATGAGTCCCTTTCACATTTCATATAATAATGTTTTGGTGATGATGAACTCCTTTGGTTTTTTCTTGTCTGGGAAGTTCTTTAGAGATTCTGAATGTGAATAAGATTCTGAATAATATTTTTGCTGGGTAAAGCAATTGGCTATAAGTGCCTGCTTTTCATAACTCTGAATATTTCTTGTCAATTCCTATAACCTGTAAAGTTTCTTTTGAGAAATCAGCAGACAGTCTCATGGGAACCTCCCCTGTAGGTAACTAACTTCTTTTCTCTTTTGGCTTTTAAGATTTTATCTCTTTAACCTCTGGCATTTTATTTATGATGTGTGTTGGAGTGGGCCTCTTTGTATCCATCTTGTTTGGGACTCTCTGTGCTTCATGGACTTGCATGTCTATTTCCTTCAACAAATTAGGGAAGGTTTCTTGCTCAGTGTCTTGCTCTTTCTCTGGCACACCTGTGATGCAAATGTTGGAATGCTTGATGTGGTCCCAGAGGCTGCTTACACCATCCTCATTTTTTTGGATTCTTTTTTTTTCTTCTTGTTCTCACTGGTTGTGTTTTGTTTCCTTATGTTCCAAATCATTTATTTGAATCTCGGCTTCATCCACTCTACTGTTGTTTCCCTGTAAATCTTTCTTTATTTCAATTAGTGTATCCTGTGTTTCTGACTGGATCTTTTTTTATGCTGTTAAGGTCCTCACTAAGTTCCTTGAGCATCCTTATAAGCAATGTTTTGAACTCTGCATCTGATAGATTGCTTATCTCCATTTTGTTTAGTTCTTTTTTCTGAAGTTTTGATCTGTTCTTTATTTGGGCCATGGTTCTTTGTCTCTTCATTTTGGCAGCCTCCCTGTATTTATTTCTATGTGTTAGGTAGAGCTGCAATGAGTCACTGTCTTGGTAGCCTGGTCTAATGTAGTAGGTGTCCCATTATGTCCAGTGGCAAATCCTCCCCTATCACCCACGGTGGGTACTTGAGGTGTGCCCTTCATGTTGGCTGGGGAAACCCTCCTGTTGTAGTTGAGCCTTAATTGCTGTTGGCAGGTCATTGGGAGGGATTTACCCAGGCCAGTCAGTTGCATGAACTGGCTATGACCATTGACCACCAACTTTCACCCTCCATGGAGGATCAGCTGTGCAGGGGCAAGTTGGTGGTGCTCCGATGTGGTGTGTAGCTGTGTCCACTTGGTGCACAGGCTCTAGGATTCCCTGGGTGGCGCAGGCCAAAGTCAGCCCGCACGTATGTTCTGCTCGGGGCCACCGTATTTGAGCTATAAAGCAATCTGAGATGGCTGCTACTTGTGTTGGGTTTGGAGATTCCTCGGTGAAGCTCAGCTGTGAATCTAGGTTGGCTGCTGCTAGTACCAGGCCTGGGGCCACTTAGTAAGAGGTCTGGGGGTGGAGGCTAACCGAGGCCGGCTATTTTCTGTGTGGTAGGATTAGGGAACTGTGAAGCGAGCCAGGACCAGCCATTCACATGGAAAAGTCACGGTTAACATTTTGGGTGGGCGCATGAGTTGGGTGAGATGGGTCTCAGGGGGTTTCCAGGGAGGGGCAAACAGTGTCAGCCAGCTTGGCAGGATCTCAGATATGGCACTTGCTTGCTGTCTCTTTGGCTCTGTGGGCAGAGATTCGGAAAAAAGACCATGGCTTCTGCCCGCCTTTCTATCTGGGAAAAAGCTGTCCCCCAGCTCTGGCCTTCAGACACTTCAGTTCCTTCCTGTACGTCACTGGTGCCTTTCAAGCTGCTACCCCCATGCCTGAGCTCAGAGGGAGTGAGTCTGAGTAAGTCCATGTGTGGGTTCTTTAAGGGGAACTGCTTGGTACTCCAGAAGTTTCTTCCACTGACTCAATCCCTACTGGCTTTTTATGGGGTCTTATCTTCCTGGCACTGGAATCCTGGGCTGGGAAGCCTGGCATGGGGCTGGGACTCCTCAGTTCTGAGATATCCCTCCCAAATTTTTATACACCACAAGCGGATATGGGACCAGCCTGTTCCACATCCCTATCCTTCCTAGCTGTCCGGATGGATGTGGTTTCCTTAATTCCATAGTTGTCAGTCTCCCATTCAACTCTATTTCTAATGGTTCTGAGTGATGGTTGTTCTATATTTTTGTTGTAATTTTGATGTGGTTGTGTGAAGAAGCGAACTGAGGTTACCTATGCTGTCATCTTGACCTGAATCCTACATACTTACTTTTTTAAGATAATTCATTTAGCCCTGGCTGGTGTGGCTCAGTAGACTGAGTGCTGGCCTACACACCAAGGAGTCACAAGTTCGATTCCTAGCCAGAGCACATGCCTGTGTTGCCGGCCAGGTCCTCAGTGGGGGATACGTGAGAGGCAACCACACATTGATGTTTCTTCCCCTCTCTTTCTTCTTCCCTCCCTTTCTCTAAAAATAAATAAATAAATACTTTTTTAAGAAAGATAATACATTCATACGTATGTACCTGAACAAGGTCTGGAACAGAGAGCCCTTCTAAATTTGAACAGCAGGTGCTCTACTGCTTACAGGACGACCCTGAAGCCCCACTGCTAGTGTCTCTGTTCCGTTTCCTGGAACAGAGTCAACACTCTTAAAATATTCATTGTAAAAAGGGATGTAAAATAAAAGGGATGTAAAATTTATATGTATATTTAAATTTTATCTTAGTAAAAACAAATAAGCAAATGAATGTATTTGAATTTTTTAGTGAACGTGATGCTCTCGAACAGGAAGTAATTGAGTTAAGGAGAAAATATGAAATACTTGAAGCCTCCCACACAATTCAAGCTAAAGAAAGAAGTGAATTATCAAAGGAGGTAAACGCATGGAGTCATTTGTATTTTATTGTACAGTGATTGTGGGCATGGGGCAGCACTGTGGGTGGGACGTTTTTTCCTTTTTGATGTAGTTGCCAGAAAAAAGAGGCCTTTAGTAGCTGTGTTTGGATGAAAAATTGCAAGGTAAGAATCAGGCCTTTTTATGTGGTGAGCGAAAGCACGCCTGAAAGAAAAGACGTTGCTCTGAGTGCTGTCTCCGTGCGTGTGCAGGTAGCCACCTTGCAGCAGACCGTGACTCTGCTGCAGAAGGACAAAGAATACCTCAATCGCCAAAACATGGAGCTTAGCGTTCGCTGTGCCCATGAAGAGGACCGCCTGGAAAGACTTCAAGCTCAACTGGAAGAAACCAAAAAGGCTAGAGAAGAGATGTATGAAAAATATGTGGCATCCAGGCAAGATTTGCATTATTTTCCATATAAAGAGATACACATTAACACCAGCTTCTTCGAGGGAACTCCTGCCTTTGGGGAAGAATAGTGATTTTTGTTAAGGTCTATAGGATGATGTTAAGATAATAGTTCATTTTGTTTCCTTATAAGATGTTCTCACTTTAATTGATTTTTTAAAAAGACTTTTTGGCTTTTCCAACAATCAAAAGCTGGTTTCTTTTGGGTATGGTATATACATATACTGTAACTTTTTATTTATTTTATTTCTGACTAAGATCTCTATGTAAATGTTTTTGAAGGAAATTATGTAAGTATCTCTATAGAGGTGTCTTTTCAAAGAAAATACAATCACGCAGAGCCGGCGTGGGCTGACCTTTTCCTGTGGGAAACAGAAAGAAGGGCGAGGAGACAGCACTGCACCCTCTTTAAAGCTCGGGCTCCGGGCCCCGACCCCCTTTGTCAGTGCCGTCTTCTCTCTCCAACTGGGCGGACAAGCTAATTCAGTTCCTTTCTACTAGTAGCCCCCATAACGTTTGAGTTACTTATTTTTAGCAGCACATCAAAAACTAAAACAAATTCTGTCCTTTAAGAACTCACAGATTCATAACTTTTTCCCTAGCCTGTGGTGTTCTTCATCTGTTTCTGCGCCTACGAGTACCCTGGGTAATGCTTTGTGCCTTTGCTCAGAGATCACGGTGGCTCTAGTTGATGTGCTTTGAAGGAAAAGTTCTCTAAAGAGTTAGTTAGAGTCATTTTGTTTTTATATTTTTAATACAGTGTGGAGCGAAAGTAGGTTCACAGTTGTTCACATGGAAAAATAATACAATAATGAGTAAATAATAATACAAGAATAAATTCTGTGTTTCATGTACTCACATCTCTAAACCTGCTTTTGCCCCACCCCGTGCCATCTGTCTATCAACCTGCGGCACACCAGTTTATATTCTTCCTACGCATCAGTCTTCAGCCACATACGTTAAAAAAAATTAGTAAAATATTTTTGAAGATGAATAATTATTTTAAATGGATTAACTAACATTTCATGTAGTGGTTAAGTCTTAAGGACAGAATGTTTAAAAGAGAATCTTGGAACTAGTTGCAACAGTATTTTTTGGGGATTATAAAACTTTACATGTAATAGCTATGTTTTCCAGCAGCATTATACTTAGACCATATTTGACATATTAATATCTTCTTTGAAGAGTAAATATTTGTTTCTTTTACAAAAATAAATTCATGGATATTCCTTTTGATTCCTTGCAGAGATCATTATAAAACAGAATATGAAAATAAACTACGTGATGAACTGGAACAAATCAAATTGAAAACTAATCAAGAAATTGATCAACTTAGAAGTGCCTCTAGGGAAATGTATGAACGGGAAAATAGGTAAAAAAAAAAGTATAAAATTTGTTGTACATTTTATTTCTCTTTCTTTGAAGCTTATAGTTTTATTGAAATTAAACTTTATTTCTGTGGCATAACGTCTTTTTAAATACACTAAAGAAAATTTGTTAAATATAATGGAACATTGAAGTTTCGAGATGTTTGACAACCAGCTTAGAGCATGGTGTATCAGACCTCAGGCCTCTTTACTCTGGTATCCCTTTATTATCCTGGTAACCTGTCTTTTCACCCTTACCTCAGTTCAGATTAAGAACAGAGATCGAAGAAAATTAGAGAGTACTAATGCATGCCGGTAGTTCGTCCTGTAACCATGCTTAAAATCTCCAGGAAATTTTTAAAAACTAGAATAATAGGAAATATTGCATATGCCTCATTTAACTGCTGTTCCTGAAAAACATCATGTAAAATAATCTTGAAGGAGGATTCTTTTTATTTATGCAGTTACTTTCAGATCAGTGTACAGTAGGTTCCTTAGTGATGGGCAGTGTTAGGGAGAAATAAACGTTTCATATTTCAATGGCATTTATTTTTATAAACCATCATTATAGTTCATATGGCTTTTGAAAGTTTATATTTTAGTGCAAAAAATTGTTTTGAAATTGACTGAACTATTCTACTGTTTACCAGCATGGTTTGAGTATAAGATATTTTGATCTTTGCCAACAAGCAAGACTTTAAATCAGACTAAGATTAATGTTAGAAAAGTTTACATTTGAGCTTTCATGACAATAAATGTACTTACTTAGCAAATATTTATTGAGACCCACTGTGTGCCAGATACATGCTAGATGTCAAATACAGGGGTGGCCTCTGCCCTCACAAAGCTGGTAGTCTAACACCAGATAAAGACAAAGAAAAAATAAGTGTGAAGATAATGGAGGAAACAGCAGGATACACAGGACAAGACCACATCCACCAAAGTGTATGTAACCAAGCCTTGGGAAGAGGCAGGGAAGACTGTGTGGAGGGAGAAATGGCCAAGCTAACACCTACATGGTGAGTAGAATAAGACTCTCTAGAGAAGGGATTGGAAGAAGGAATACATAGCATGTATAAAAACCTGGAGAAAAGGAATCATGGACATGGACAACAGTGTGGTGATTGCAGGGGTTTAAGGCAGATAAATGGTAATGAAAAAAAAAAGCCATAAAAAGTTTAAAAATATTTTTAAATGAAGCTTTTTGAGCAACAATATCATTCAGTAGGTCTACAGTGCAGAATGAAGAGCAGGGAGTTGTAAGAGATGAAACAGAAGAGGGAAATGGATCCAAAGTGGGGAACTACTGAGAAATTTTAAGAATATGCATAATCTGATCTGATCTGATTTTACATAGAGACCATTCTGCAATGTGGAGGAGAATAGATTGGAGGAATATAAGGCTGTAGACAGAGGGGCTACTTTTAGCAGTTGTTTTCATGATCAAGATGAGAAGTAATAATAGAACTGAATTTGTAGCAGTAGGGAGGGAGAGGAATGGGCCAGATTGGAAAAATGTTCAGGAGGTGGAACCAACGACATTCAGTGGCTGGACTGGATTGGAGAGTGATAAGTTAAAGAAGTCACCAGGTTTCTTTCTCTTTCTCCTCCCTCCCCCATATTTATATGTTTCCAGGTGTACAGCATTGTAATTTGATATCTGTATGCACTACAAACCTATCACCCCCAAAAGTCTAGCTATTATTTATCATCACCAGATTTCTTGATTGGGTAACTGCATGGATGGCGATGCAATGATTAAAACATTAGAAAAAGGCAAGGTTTTATTCAGTAGACATGATATATTTAGTTTCGTTTCATTGGGAGTGTCTGAGATAGGCAGATAGAAAAGTTGCCTGTATGTGGTTCTAAATCTCAGGACAAAGATCTGCACATGAGATAGACCTGTGGCATAGGCAATATTGTTTCTGTTTTACAATTATATTCTTTTAGTCCTTTGGCTCAATTCTTCTATGGATTTTATAGGCTTTTATGGACAGACTTAATAACTTAAAAATTTATGGAATTATTTTTATGATAATATGCATGATTATTTCCAAAGAATCTGAATAGTCACATAAACTTTGGTATGTAATTATTTTGAGAATTCCTGATTGATTAGTGTTTATTGTTATTGTTGTTTCTAAAAAATCCTTTAAAATGCATCCCATGGTTACATACGTTTAGATAAATGAGCCCCTATTCCCTAAGATAGTTGGTAGAAGTAGTTGTGAAACAGCGGACAGACCGTTTCTGGAACCTGGGAGCTGAAAGGTTTCCTTTTTCCCACTGTTCTGACTCCAAATCTGCCTCACAGTGGATACCACCTCATGAGGAGATTGCTGGGATTGGGCTGCTGTGGGGCAAGCCCCAGTCAGCCGCAGGGCCCAGAGCCACCCCCTGGGATTGGAAGCCACAGTGGTACTGAACTGCAGCCTGGTCCAAATGGCTTTGAATTGCACTGGGACTTCTAGCCAGCTAGCTGTATAAACTTGCCTTTACCATTTTATTAATGTCACAATAATCCAACCCTGGGTTTTACATGGCTGAATCTTTTTGAACCAGTTTCCTCATTCTGGCAGGATGAACCGTAGTTACAATTTATGTCTCCTACTCGTTTACAGGTTTAAAGTAAATTGTAGATTATTTCTTTTGAAATCCTACAATTTAAAAATAAGGATGTTAGTATTCCTTGTTTATAAAACATAAGACTTAGAAAACACAAGTTTATACATTTAGATA